>CM046661.1:112259891-112290882 GCA_025594165.1 Tamias sibiricus
CAGAGACTCGAGGGTTCCAGCTAACAAATTATTTTTCCAAAGTGCCTTTAGCTTTTCTTTAATCTATCTTTAATGCAGTAAATACCCTCAGTCTTTCTTTGTTTTGTTCTGAATATGATATTTTGCCAGCTTATGTTTGTGGGAGCTCAAGCAGCAATGTGTGTGAGCAGAAATCAACTTTAATTTTCTAATCTAATAATTCTATTTTTAGTTTGGCAACTCGCCTCTTGACTCAGTGCTGGAATAGCACTGCCTTTCCTTTAATAATTGATGCTTGAGTTTCTAGGTAGTGGGCCCTAAAGATTTGCCGGTGGCATTGTCTAGATGTAAAAAAGATGGCTGCTGCTACAACTGCAGGGTTCGCAGTCGCTGTAAGCATCCCTGCTACTCAAGTATCAAACAACCTCACCAGCAGTGTGGTCTCTGCTCTGCATGCATGGGGCCTCCTAAATCAACGTGTTATAACAAGTTTACATTTTGATCTTTCATTGTTTTGGGACTTTACGGGACAATGCCTTGTGGGTTTTTGTCCAGAGAACTCAGTGTGTTACTTGATAGAACTCAGGGCAGCTGATTTGTTTAAAGAATTTGATATGCTATGCAACTTGGCTTGTCAGCAGAAGGCTTGTCCCTTAAAGCCACAGCATCTCCTTACAATTGGAGGGCTGTTAGTCATCATACACAGTCGATCCTGAAGGGTTCAATTGGATGGCTGGTAGCCAATTACGGGTACGATCCCCAGAGGGGGACAACCTAAGACAGGCACAGTCACACAGGACAGTCTCATGTGGCCGACATATCAACCTAAGACAGTACTCAAGTGCACAGCCTTGATTATCTGATGACGGGTAAGAATGTTGGTTGCACATGGACGTCCTAGAGCATCCCCTCTTTTAAAACAAAAGGGGAGAAATGTAGGAACCCTAATTAAGAAGATAGCTAAGATTGTGGTTAGCTGTGAGCCATAAAGCATTACCACCTTCCATGATCTCACAAGACTTGGCCCGGGACATTGCAGATCGGGTCGGCGCCATTTGCATGCTCTCACAGGATTTGGCCCGGGACTTGGCAGATGGGGTCGGAGCCATTTTGTGTGGTTGGCAGAATGTGGATAGTGTGTGGGAGTTGTTGTTGGAGCTGGAGAGAGAAGCTAGCAGAATAAAGAGCCTGATTGTTTCCAGTCCGCCTCTGAACTTATTCCCGTGGTGTCGTTGCTCCAAGTGGCAATCACTTCAGGCGGTGATAGGATGGATTCAAACTAAAAAGCTTCTTCTCAGGAAAAGAAACAATCAGTGAGGTGAACAGAAAACCTACAGAATGGGAGCAGATCTTTACCACATGCACATCAGACATAACATTAACTTCAAGGATATATAAAGTGCTCAAAAATTTTTACACCAAAAAAACAAACAACCCAATCAATAAATGGGCTAAGGAACTGAACACTTATCAGAAGATGATATACAATCAATCAACAAATATATGAAAAAATGTTCAACATCTCTAGCAATTAGAGAAACACAAATTAAAACTACTCTAAGATTTCATCTAATGCCAGTCAGAATGGCAGCTATCAAAAACACAAACAACAATAAATGCTGGCAAGGTTGTGGGGAAAAGGGTACACTCATACATTGCTGGTCAGGTTGCAAATTGGTATAGCCAATCTGGAAATCAGTATGGAGATTCCCAGGAAGATTATTATTGAACTCTTTCTCTACATTAAATAATTTATGAAAACTCTTTACTCTCCCATAAATTAAGAACTTTTCTCTTGCTTATCACCAAGGTATCTATACTCCTATATTTCTGTAATTGAAATTTTATTATGTTTGTAGTCATATATTTAATGTATATATGTATGTGTGTGTGTATATATATATATATATATATATATATATAGAGAGAGAGAGAGAGAGAGAGAGAGAGAGAGAGACGGAAAATAATCAAAACAACTCTTAAATCTAGTAACTGTGACTAGGTCATCAATTACCACCAAGTTGGATGCAGTGGCACTTGGGAGGCTGAGGCAGGAGAAATGTGAGTTAAAAGCCAGCTCAGCAATGGTGAGGCACTTAGCAACTCAGTGAGACCCTGTATCTAATAAAATACAAAAAAAGGGCTGGGAATATGGCCCAGTCATCAAGTGGCCCTGAGTTCAAACCCTGGTACCAACATCAAGAACAACAAAAAATTAATTACCACCAATCAATTTTCTGAGTTGGTAAATGTCACCAGAATTAAAACTAAAAATAAGATATTTCTGTCCTAAAAGCTTATGAACTTGGAAAGTGAAAAACGATGTCTCAATATTCAAACTACAGATACAGTTAATAAATATTGTAATATTTAACAATTATTACATGTATGCAAATCTAAGTACAAAGATTTCATAGAAATTTATTGATGACTGGACTTCAATAGGTCTGTGATACATGTATCATTGTAATACAGCATGTGTGTATATTTTCTGCTTTAATCGGAATGAGCGATTATGTGAAAATTGTTATGGGTAAAAAAAGTCCATTGCTCCATTTTATGGTTATGTTAACTCTAATATTTATGTTTCCAATTTCTTTACATTAAATTTGTTTTCCTCTTTGTTTTACTTTTCACCAATAGACTTTGTTGGAAGAAAAAATATCAAAATGAGAAACCACACAATGATTAGAGTTTGTACTCTTGGGGATATCAGACCACCTAGAGCCCCAGGTTGTAGTTTTCATCATTTTATTCATAACTTACTTATCAAGCATCACTGGAAACCTAAGCATCATCATTCTTACCTTGCTGGATTCACATCTAAAGACTTATCTATTTCTTCCTCTGATATTTCTCCTTCTTGGAAGTTACATTTACCAGTGCTTTCTAACCCTGGAGTTTTTGGGATCAATAATTACCAAAGTCAAGAGCATTTCCTGAACAAGAGGTAGGCACCCGCCAGAAGGAGCGACCCAGCCACCAGTTCACCTGGCTACCAGCTCTGGCCTGGCAGCCGGCTCATGCAGCCATCACCTTCAGGGCCAGGAATAGCAGCTCCCTGCTGCAGGCAGGGCCTGACAAGAGGAAGGGCTCTGTACATTCCCTGAGGAACTGTGACCTGGCCAGCTGTGACCAGAACAATTGGTAGACACCCGCAGGAAGGAGCAGCCCAGCCACCAGCCCGCCAGAAGGAGCGGCCCACAACATCACTTGGACCAGGAACTGCAGGCTCCACCCTGTGGAAGGGCCCTGCTGCCCACCTGCCCAACCCCCACCAAAACAACTAGACTGGGAGGAGATCCAGGAGGAGGAGAGTGGGGAGAATAAAGCCAGACAGCCTGCTCCAACACACTGTAGCCAGGAGGTGATCTGGAGAGAGAGGCCCGCTCCACACCCGCAAATCAGAGAGGCAACCTGCGTCTGCCTGAAGAGACAAACCAAACTGGGATCCCGTTAGCTACTCAAGTCAACACCAATATAATTTTAGGCCTGAGGATACCACTGCCACAAAACTGAGGTAGCTACGCTACTACCAAGGAACAACAAAAATGTCCAGTTAAGACATCACTAAGGTTCCCAGAGACCAGGATGCACCAGAAGGTGTAACCAGTTATGATGTTGTGAACTAACAGGGAATCTTACATGGGGTTGTCAATCTCTGGCTTCTTCTACTAACAGCCAAATCCTAATGATTATACTCTCACTAGTCAAATAATCTAATGCCTCTATTTCTCACATCTTTCTTTATAAACTTTTAAGCCAACCTCTAAGTCCTCCCTTCTATCATTAGATACTGTAAACCATCATGCAAACATAGAGACTATATGGTATAAGATAACTGATCTCGGCTGGGCGTGGTGGCGCACGCCTGTAATCCTAGCACTTGGGAGACTGAGGCAGAAGGATCTCAAGTTCAAAGCCAGCCTCAGTGATGGTGAAGCACTTAGCAACTCAGTGAGGCCCTGTCTCTAATAAAATACAAAAAAAGGGCTGGGGATGTGGCCCAGTGGTTGAGTACCCCTAAGTTCAATCCCCGGTACCAAAAAAAAAAATAAAATAAAATAACTTATCTCATCATTTCTGTTTATAGTGACAAAACTGTAAATATAAAAATAAAAACCAACTGATATATGGACACACATTTGGTACATTGAAAGTTTTAATATTGATATTTCCCTAAAAAGTGAGGTTCTGGGTAACCTGGAGGGACCTTATAAGACCAAAGGGCAGAAGTTGTAATACCTCATGCTTACCTTGCAAGAGAGAAAAATACATAGACATCATGAGAAAACAAGGGAGGAAAATGCCCCAAACAAACCAAGATACTACAAAAATGGAAACCATAGAAAGCACAGTAGGGGAAATGTCAGAGAAGGAGTTCCGGATATACATAATTAAAATGATAAAGGATTTTAAAAATGACCTAAGTGATCAGATACAGGCAAAAATGTATCTCTCCAACAAAGAGATAAGAGATCAAATACAGGCAACCATGATCACACCAACAAAGAAATAAGAGAACAAATCCAGATAGCAAAAGATTACTTCAAGAAAGAGAGAGTTTGAGAAAAAAAAATCAGAATTCCTTGAAATGAAAGAAACAGTAAGCCATTTAAAAATTCAATAGAAATCATCACCAACAGATTGGACCACTTGGAAGATAGGACTTGAGACAATGAGGACAAAATATATAATCTTGAAAATCAAGTTGATCTCACAGTGAAGATAGTAAGAAACCATGAACAGAAAACCCCAAAACTATGGGATACCATCAAAAGACCAAATTTAAGATTTATTGGAATAGAGGAAGGTGCAGAGAACAAACCAAAGGAATGAACAATCTCTTCAATGAAATAATATCAGAGAATTTCCCAAGCAGAAAGAATGAATTTGAAAATCAAATACAAGAGGCCTATAGGATGCCAAATGCACAAAATTACAACAGGTTCACACCAAGGCACATTGTAATGATAATGCCTAGCATACAAAATAAAGATAGAATTTTAACAGCTGCAACAGAGAAAAGTCAGACTACCTATGAGGGAAAACCAATTCGCATCTCAGCAGATTTTTCAATTCAGACCCTCAAAGCAAGGAGAACATGGAAGAACTTATACCAGGCTCTGCTGTTTCTTGGAAAAATTTAAAATATTTAATGTAAGCATTGCTGTTTTTAACTGATCATGGGGGCTGCTTCCCCCTTTTTGTTTTATTAATTGGTCCTTTAGGGTTTTATTGTGCCTCTCTATGATAGCTTGTCCTTTTGGATTGTATGGGATCCCTGTGGTATGTTTAATGTGCCATCTTTGGAAAAATTTTTGTAATGATTTGCTCACAAAGCAGGGTCTATTATCTGTTTTAACCTGTACAGGTAAGCCTAAGATGGTAAAACATTGTAAAAAATGTCTTTTAGCATGTTTGGCTCTTTCACCAGAATGGGCAGTGGCCCAACAAGCATGTGAGCAAGTATCTATGGACATAAATATGTACTTTAATTTTCAAAATGGCGCATAATGGGTTACATCAGTTTGCCAGACAGCATTGGGCCATAGGCCTCTGGGGTTTACCCCAGGGGACTGGAGAGGTGGGACCTGTAAGAAGGGCAAACAGGATTTACATGTTCTTACAATTTTTCTTTCAAATCTTTTATAGAAACCCAGGGAAATTTATGATGTAGTCCTCTCCAATTTAGATGAGTGAGGTCGTGAAGACCTTGGGCTAACTGAAGGTCTCACTGAAATGGGACTATAACTGTTAATATCCCTGTTGTGGCCAAGCGATCTGTGGCCTGATTTCCCTCAGAAAGGGGACCAAATAATCCTTGATGTCCCCTGAGGTGTTGGAGAAAGATGGGCCTATTATGTCCCTTTAACAGGGACCATACTTGGATCATTAAAGGAGTTATCAGATTATTATCCATCCTGATATATGGTGCATTAAGGGCAGGTAGTAGGTTGATTACATATAAACTATCTGAGAAAAGATTCATAGGCTCTTGGACATGGGTTAGAGCCAATGCAACAGCCTATAATTCCTTAAATTGGGCAGAGCCAGTAATTGCTTCAAAATATTGTGTCCTTTTGCCAGAGGAGGGGTGAAAAACTACTATTGTGGACCCTTCCTTTCCCCCATCTGTAAATACATTTACTGTCTTGGGGAGTGGTCTGATGGAGAAGAGGACAGGGGAAGTCCACTCCAGCCTGGGAAAGAAAGAGGCCCATTTGGTTGACCCATAGTGGCAGTCAACCTTTCCTAAAAATCTTTTCAATGCATAGGAGACTCTAGGATTGTTTCTTTGTACCTGATAAACGGTAAGGAATAGTCAAGACATCTGGGTCTTTCCCATAATGCCTCAATGATGTATCTCTCCCCTTTATTATAAGATCTGACAATTGGTCCGATTGAGAATATACTCGAGATGCCCCTCCATAGAGGAATGTATCCATTGTACTGGATTTCCCATTTGAGTGAAAACAGCTGTAAGGAGCTTAGTGCCTGAGAAGATCCACAAATAAAGAGGTTGTTTTGGTTGGTACCGAGCCAATTGGGCCAAATTGAGGGCATCTTGGACCTTTTGCAGTATTAACTGATGACCTTTTGTCAATTTAACAACATCAGAGGGAGATTTTCCCTGAAGTAACTCAAAAAGAGGGAATAAGTCCTCGGTGGAGATATAAAGCCATGGCCTTAACCAGATTAACTCTCCTAGCAGCTTCTGTAACTCTGCCAAAGAATAAGATTCTTGAATGGTCAGTTGTGGTTTGAGAGGACAATCGGAGTCCAGATTAAGTTTTGTTCCCAATATTTTGAAGGGAGGTACAATTTGGACCTTGTCACTGGATATATGTAATTCTCTCCTCTCCAGGAGCTCTTGAAGGGCCAGGTAAGCTGGGCCCAGTGGCTGGACATCAGGAGCCCCTAGAATGATATCATCCATATAAACATATAGGGTGAGTTAGGATTCCTCCATTAAGGGTAACAAGAGACATGAGACATAATGTTGACAGAAGGTTGGACTATTAGCCATATCTTGGGGGAGCACCACCCATTTATATGTATCATCTGGCCTTTGGAAATTGGTGGAGGGTAAAGCATAGGGTTAATACACTTTTAAACTTTCAGGTGGAGAGGGTTTTAATGGGCCATTGGGTGAAGACAGTTTTTCAACAGGCTTCAATTTTTGGACTTATTCAAAATCACCTGTTTACATTGACTGCCCAACAGACTTTGGCTTCATTTATCAAGGACAGGAGCTTCTATAAGAGGAACAGAGAACATTAGTACTGAATAAATGTTGTAGCATTTGGAACATTTCAATGTATACCATGAGGATGATAATTTAAATCTTTAACATGTATAGAGTTATCAGGAATGTGAACATAACATTTAATGTTATAGATGTCTATCAAGATAAGATGGTAATTAAGCTACTTAATGTCATCTGATCTTACAAAATTTTTCTACTGGAGGGCTAGATAATCACACTAGTAAATATTAAGCCTACCTGTGTAGGTTAGGAAGATCTGTTAAACTGTTTCTTTTTAGAGTTATCAGGCATTCCTGACTAAGAATCTCTTTTGTAGCTTTCAGTCTTACTAATTTTGGGGGCTAATACAAGTGTATATCTTAAGTTACCTTTAACTATTACTTCTTAAATGTCCAGGAATGGTTGTGTTTTGGTTTCAAATGTTTTTGCTATTTAAGATGAAGTAGGTTAAACTGACTTTTGCTTTTATTTATTGCTAAGAGTCAGCTCATTTCTTATGGGAATAACTCTTGGGGGAACTTTAGAGCAGCTTTTCTGTTCTGCTTTGTGCCTTCTGCAAGGATGGATCTAGGTCTTGCTTGACCTTGTAGCTTCCCTTGGAAGCATCAGTGATGTCTCTCCCTTTTTTTAAGGATTCTCCTTTTAGCAAGTGCACTGATTGGCTTTCTTTTCTCTATAGGTCTCATTTATCTACCTTATTGGGAAATCATGTGGCCCAGAGATGCAAAGCTCTTTAGAAAAGTTTCTTGTTCTCTGAATTGAGACTGATTCTGGGGCAAGAACCAAATATTGTTTCTTTTTTTTTTTTTTTTTTTTTTTTTTTCCCCCTTTTAATTTAACTTAAGGTCTTGATCTTAAACAGTTAGCAAGTTAGTCTCACCAATCTTAAATTGAGAATACTGGGCTTTAACTTCAATGCTTATAAACTTACAGTCAGTTGTTTACCTTTTTATTAGCTGGGGTCTTTGGTACCTATCTGTCTTGATGGTTTAAATTAACTCAGGTTGTGTTCTTGAAGTGATACCTCTGAAAAACATTAACAGGCAAACTTCAAACAGTTAACAAGTGTAAAAACACATTTAGTTTGTGTCCTAACCATCTTGGATTTTGAGTTACATATTATAACCCCTGTTTCTTAACAATAAGAATCACTCTTTTGACCATACATTTTTAGTAAGGTGGGGTTCTTTAATTTTAGGTCAGGTGTTTTAATTTTGAAGTTGATTTCTGCTTCTTAAATAAAATTCCACAGTGTTTACATACATTGCTGCTTGAGATCCCATGAACATTAGCTGACAAAATATCACATTTAGAACAGATTATAGAAAGGCTGAGAGCATTTAACTTTTTGTGGAAAAGTAATAATTTGAATTTAGAAAAATGTTTTGTTATTTACAGTCCTCTTAATTGGAGTAGTTGGAACTTTTGAACCTGTGCATACACAGAAATCTTTTATAATGTGAGCAGATTCTAAGGCACTTTTTTCTAATTTCTGGTACAATCTTTTTGTTAAATGTGCCATGACTTGTTTACTCATTGCCAAGCCGTGGGCCCACAGAGTCTGTGAGGCCACTGGGGGGGCTTGGCGGAGGCCCGGGAAAGTCTATAAGAAGGGAGACAAAAGAGAATCTCTGGTCGCCAAGCCTAGGGCCCAAGAGCCCGGGGCGCCGACTCCGTGAGGCAGGGCGCAGTGGCTAGAATGGGGGGAAGGGAAAACCTATTGAGACGGAGAATTGAGCGAGGCTGCTTAGAAGGGAGAAAGTGAGGGGCGAAACATGGAGGAGCGCACATGCAGGGAGAGTGCAAATGGATTGGCAACCGCGCGACACTTTATGGCGGCGCTTTTGCCCCTATTTTACCTCTGGCCTCCACTCACAGGTGGCTGCGGGTGGGCAGCTTCGCCGCCAGGGCATGCATCCCAGGTGAGTGGTCACACATGTGCTTCCTTGCTTGGTGTGAGCCCCACCCCCGGCGGGGCGGATGCAGGCTGCATCACGTTGGTGTGGGGTGTGAGCCCAGGGCATGCAGCAAAGCACTTTTTTATTTTCTCCGAGCCGCAGAACCACAGGTCCCGTGGGAAACACCAGCCAGGCACCTGGGACATAAGCCCGGGACCACGTGGTGGCGGCAGCAGCCCACTGTCTGCGCACCTCCAGCAACCCCACATGGCCACCGCCCACATGGTGCTGTGGGGGTGGCTGTTCTTTGTTGTTGATCTTGGGCCCACTCTCATCAGTGGCTTTGTTTCTGTGCTGGTGCCCACTGTGAGTTTTTCCCGCAGCCAGGCCAGCATGCCTGTCAGCGAGCAAACCTTTCCCAGACATCTTCCCATTCTCCCCTGCCAGGCACATACAAAAATTGCAGGTTTCCCTGCGCAGAGGTTCCAGAAAAGGGAGAGAAATAAAGAGAGAAAAAGCAGGAGAGAGAGAGGGGGAGAGAGAGGGGGGGGAACTTTGTAATATGATTGCCTTATTTTCCAGAGGATACCTTTTACCTTGAAAGCCCTATTGGCTTGAGTGCTTATCCCAAATTTGCAGGAGGTCCGCCACACATTGGGCTCCATTTGTAGGGAAGTTAGAGGAGGGGCTGAGGTTTGTACCTCTCCTTTGACCTGGGAACAAACCTTCTCTGTCCGGCAGAGAGGCTGGGAGAGCCCGTCTCAGCAATAAGGTGAGAATGGGAATGGTAAAAGGTTGCTGGTAGCCCCCCCCCCCATCTTCAGAAGACCCTGGAAGTACCAGGGAGCCCAGTCAGTGCTGGAACTCAAGTTTATTGAGGAAGGTGGACAGCGTTTATAGGGCACATGGGCCAATAAACAGAAGGAATACAGGGACACATAGGAAGCATGAGCAAATAGTATTGGCGGAGCCCCCTACCCTATCCTATGGTAGTTTCGGTTCCCACAATATGTTAGAGGAACACCTCCTGCTTAGGTCAGGTCCATAACAGGGTGTGGAGAGCAGCCAAAGAATTAGAGTTCTCTACCCATTCGGCCGATATGTTCTTAAGTTCCCAAAATCTATGGAAATCTCCGCCCTCAAATTAAAAAAAAAAGGTGGAATTGTGGCATCTTCCATGTGATGCAGCCAGGCAAAAGTCCCTCTTCATAAAAAAAGGGGAGTGGTGCAAAAGTACCCCCCTTTGCTGGAGAGATGCCACTCAAACACGGCACTGAAAGAGTTAACCCTATCTGTGTATGTTCCCGCTGTCTCCTGTCTATGTATATTTTTACTGTTCTGTTTTCTGTTCATATATGTGGCCGCCAGGTGTCGCTATTTCAATTATTTAGAATGAGACTGGTTCTGGAAATTATAACCTTTTGGAATCTGAGTTGGAAACATAAAAACATTTTCTAAAGTAGCAAGTTACTAGTTATGAAACAGATTTTGTAAATGCCCGCTGTTTAACCTCTTCTTGTTATAACCATACACACCAAGAAAAAGCTTTAAGAGTCCTTTGGTGGTTGAAAAGGATTCATTTTACTTTTATAATAGTTTAAAATAGATGTATACAAATTCCTTAGGGTAGAAGTCCTTCAGAGCTAACATTTGGCTATGCCTCCCCTCCCTGCCCCTATGTTCTAAATAAAACTATTATAGACAAACAATAGTGCTTTGAATTCCAGGCAGAAAAAATTAACTTCTATCAGGCAGTTGAGCAGATGTGCGAAGGAATGGCTTCAAGGAATCTGTGAGAAATGAATCTGACCCAGACTAGCCAAAGATAAGTATGGCAAAATTGTAAGATGTTCAGACAGTACGTGACCCCCGTCTGCACAGGACCTTGAATCATGAGGGTAAAAGATTAAAATGTCTGAAATGTAATCAGCAGATGTTGCCACTTCCCTGGACATTATGACTGTGATGTAACCACAAAAAGTTAATGTATGCTGTCAAAAAGTATGCTTATATACTTGCAAAAAAGAAAGTAAAAAAAAAGATTCAGCAGCCTGACTTGTGCGTCTGAGTGCTGATTTCTTCCACCGATTCGCCGACTCTTTTCATCAGCACCATTGAGGAAAAAAACTGCTTCTTCTTTGCTGAAGCTGGCCTTCAGCATCATGCTCTTGGAGAATGTAGAGCCTCTTGTGGAGCAAATCTTTGGAGGGTCATATGATCTTATGTCTTTATTAATTTCTTTGTCATCATCCAGGGTAACCAGGTGTTTCCACATCAGTGAGTGTTGCACATTGATTTCTCCAAGCTTTATGAGACATGCTAGCCATGAAGTTAGGTTCTTGTGCATGTGTTAAATTCCACATCTTTAGAAAGTTTCCCCTGTCCATGAATTCTAGTTTAACAATCTTACATGCATGACCCCTAAACATTAAATATACCTCTGACTCCAGCCAGGACAAGTTGTCTGGTGATTACAACTATTTCAGTGTATAGAGTTTTTCTACCCCTTAAGTCACCATGTCTTCATCTACACAATATGGGATTTAACCATATGTGGCAGCTTAGCACCTAGGAAAGAGATGGGAACAGCTCCTGAGGGAAGACTTTCCTTCTTTGCATAGAATAGACCCCTGAAACACCTGCTAGCTACTTTTTACTAAGGAAGAGTGAGTCACAGATATAATACCAATTGTTCATAGGGTTAAAAATGTGAAAATTCTCAGACCTATATCTGGATTCCCTTTTTTTTTTTCCTTCATATTTCTAGTCATGTTTTCCCCATCAGGGTCTTTAGCTTTATAACACCCCTGTCTTGCTAAGAATTCAGAGGTTTCTGGAACTCAATGACCATAGCAAGTAGATCAACATGCCACTCACAAATGTTTATCCTTACACCACAGGAAACACATTCTACCTTGAAAGCTACCATGGAGATCATTTGGCTCTCACAATTAGCTACTAACTAGTTATTAGACTCTCGTGATCCATCTTCAGGGTGTCAATACAACTTACCAGTAACTATTTATCTACACATGCTATCCAATATAAAATAAAATACTACATGTCATACAAAAAAAAAAAAAAAAGAAAAGAAAAGAAAAGAAAAGAAACAACTAAAGCAAATTTCTTATGCAAAACAAAAAGCACCAAATGTAACAATTTTCAGATATGACAGATACATTATCAAAAAGTAACTAGGAAATTATTGTGATTACCATGTTAAGAATTTAGTAAACAAGGGGGAAAATATGTCTGAATGTTTTGGAAACTTTATGGAAACACAAAGTAGTTTTAAGAATGTAATTGAATGCAAGAATTAAAACATATAACAGAAATAAAGAATTTCTCATTAATCTACTGGACACAGTTCAAGAAAGAATAAGTTTTTAAGATAAGAGAAAATATACAAATTAAATGCAAAGATAAAAAACTTAACTGGGAGACAGATCATTTTTGCATCATGGTACAAGATCAAATACTATAAAATATATACAACATGTGTTCCAGAAGAAGAAAGCAAGAATGAGGAGAAAGAAATATTTACAGTGATACAAATATTTTTTTTTTTTTTTTTTTTTTTTTTTTTTTTAGAAAAAGGAAAAAGAAGGCTTATTGCATTGCTGACAAAAAACAAGCACAGGAGACTCCTGTCCCAGGGGTTGTGATTCTGCCCATCAAATTGAACAGGGGCTTTTAGCTTATAAAGAGGTTTTTCAAAGGTACCACCAGTTCTCTGTCTGACTTGTAATTTACTTGTTAATCTGGGAGATAGTCATTTCTGAGAGGTTCTGGTGCCATCCCCAAAGTCTGAATTACTTTATTCCTGTAATGGCTGTGTGCTCAAGAACAGATAACTCTGCCTAGGATGGGGAAGAAAGGTAATCCTGTTTCTCCTGAGATTAGGGAGAATAATAGATTAGGAAGAATCAGGGAGAGAAGAAAAGAAAAAAAAATCCATATTTTAAAAATAAGTTGCAGTGGCAGAGCAGATCTCCAAACAAAAATTAACAAAGAAACTATAGAACTAAATAATACAATCAATAATTTAGACATAAGGTAGATATACAGAATATTTTATCCATCCATGGGCAAATGCTCTTTCTTCTCAGCAGCAGATGGATGCTTCTCTAAAATAGTTTATATTTTATGCCAAAAAGTAATTGTAAGCAAATACAAAAAATGTAGAGATACTACTCTGAATTATATCAGATCATAATAGAATAAAATTATAAATCAATGATAAAATAAAAAATATAAGCTACTCCAATACTTAGAGACTAAACAATACATTAGTGAATGACAAATTTATAACAGAAGAAACCAGGAATAAATAAATAAAATACTTAAAGCCTATCAAAATCTCTGGGACACCACGAAGACAGTGCTAAGATGATATTTCATGCAATGACTCATTCTTTAACAAAATAGAAAGTTGGGGCTCCTTTAAATTTAGTTCAGCCTCTTAGCCTTGCCAGCTGGTGGGAGGTGTTTTCTCAGTGTGACTGAAGGAGGAGGGAGATTCAGGGCCCACCTTTTCTAGCATGTTGCTGCTACCTTAGAGTCTCAGATTGTTTCTAGTGTACAAAAAAGTAACAGCTTTTTGTATTTTGATTTTTATCCTACAAATTTACATTTAGCAACACTTTCAACAATTGTTCTTTGTTGTTACTTAATTTTGAAGTGCTTTAGATTTTTAATTTATAAGATTATTTTATCATTATACACAGGTAATATTGCTGGCCATGTGGTGCATGTCTATGATCCCAGCTACTTGAGAGGCTGAGGCAAGAGTATAGCAAGCATGGGTAATTTAGTAAGACTCTGTCTCAAAACAAAAAATAAAAGGGACTGGGAATGTAGTTCAGTGGTAGAGTGCCCTTTAGTTCAATACCCAGTACTGTTTTAAAAAAAAAAGCATAATTTTATTTTCTCATATGTGATTTGATTTCTTTTGCTTGTCAGTGGTTGCTCCAGCTAGAATTCACAGTACTATGTTGAATACAAGTGGTGAGATTGGTCAGCAATTCCTTGTTCCTGATGTTAGAGAAAAATTTTGTTTTGTTTTTCACCATAGAGTATGAGATACTCTATGCAATTATAAACGTGGGCTTTAATGTTGAGCTAAATTCCATCTGTTCCTATTTATTGAGTGTATTTATTACAAAAGGTTACTGGGTGAGCTTCATAAGGGAAATATCTTGAATTAACTAGGTAAGCCCTAGTGCAATTAAAAGTGTCTTTTAAAAGGGTGCAGAGGTATATTTGAAAAGGACAGAAGGTGCAGAGGTATATTTGAAAAGGACATATTGCAAATGTTACAATAAAGGAGTTGGAGATTTAATAAGGTGATCATAAGTCAAGTAACAATCGCAGCCCTCAGAACCTTGAAAAGGCAAAGAATTGATTTTACTCTAGAAATTCTGAAAGGGGCACAGTACTGCCAACACCTTGATTTTTGCCCAGTAAAAGTTATTTTAGACTTATGGACTCCAAAATATATAAAAATATTTTTTTTTTTTTTATTGTCTCATGTCAGTCAGTTTGTGGTAATTAGTTACAACCATAATAGTAAGCTAATATAAAGGTCAATAAGAAAATAGTCTTATCTCGCGGGGACTTGGTCGAATCGAGCGAGTGCCATTGCTGCTCGGGCGCATAGAAACCTCGCAGGAGTCTCTAGTCAGAGCGGTTAAAATGGGTTCGAAAATATCTAAGACCCAAGTGTACGAGGCTCTTGATGAATTCTTTGATATAGATGAGTCTGTCGTTAGCGAGGAGGATTTAGAAAACAGTGAAGGCGATCATGAAAGCGTAGATTCCGCTGAGTCAACTAAGACCAGTAAGGAGAGTATTAGAAGCATCCCCAAAATGACAAAGATCCGAGCTGCTAAAGCTATTCAAGATTTATTAGAGATACTTCAAGGATACATGGTCTCAATTGAACCTGGGACTCAGGATGTTACTGAGTCAATTAGGACCAATGAGAGTAGTAGTAGTGAGGAGGAATTAACTAAAGGTGATTCTGAGAAAATGAACAAAAGGAAATTAAGGAAGACCAATATTATGGGTGAAATCGATTACAGAAAATATGAAATAGCGCTTATGTGCTCTCGAGGGAAACTCACAGATACGTTGGGAACTGCCAGTATTTGAATATGGAAATGGACGGAGGGACCACCAGCCAGTAGATTTCAAAACAATAAAAAATCTCAAAGAGGCAGTAATGACTTATGGACCCCAAGCTCCTTTCACGTTGAGTATACTGGAGTCCCTTAACACCTTTAGCTTAACCCCCCGCAGAACCTTTTGAGAACTGCAGGTAGAGTTTTTGGAGACATTGATCAAGTTATGCCATTAGTTGTCCAATTTGTTATGTTACCGAATAGTGTTAACACCTGAAATGGGGGTTCAACTATTGTCAGGGACCTTACCCTCAATAATATAAATTAAAATACAATATTAAAGAAACTAAGAAAGGAAACAGTCTTTATAAAGTATAGAATTCAGATTTGTCTTTCGGGAAAACAAACAAACAAACAAACAAAAAAATCTTTCCTGTTGTTGAAACGTAAAAAAGCTGTGAGAGAAGTTAATAAAGAAACTGATAACACGAGGGGAAAAAACAATATAGAACCTTCCACCTCTCCCTGGAATTCCCCCATATTTGTGATCAAGAAAAAATCAGGAAAATGGCGATTATTACATGAGATCTTAGACAAATTAATAAAACCATGCAAGTCATGGGCCCTACTCAACCTGGACTTCCGAATCCTATAGCTATTCCAAAAAATTTCCATGTTATTAGTCTTGATATAAAGGATTGCTTCTTTTCTATTCCCTACATCCTCTGGATGCCCCCAGGTTTAGCCTTTTCAGTTCCTTCTATTAACAATAATGGCCCTGATCAGAGATATCAATGGAAGGTTTTGCCACAGGGAATGGCTAATAGCCCCACCATATGCCAAATATATGTGGACAAGGCCATCCAATCCATTAAAAATAAATATCCAAACCTCATGTGTCTACATTACATGGATGATATTTTTACTGGCCCACCCTAATCAAAAAATCTTATTTAATATATTCAGTGATGTGGTAGAAAATTTAAAAAAATACGGATTATATATAGCAGAAGAAAAAGTTCAAACCAGATCTCCCATATTATATTTAGGATTTAAAATCATGGATACTTTTGTTAGACCCCAAAAAATTTTAATAAATAAAGAACATTTAACCACCCTCAATGATTTCCAAAAACTACTGGGAGACATTAATTGGCTTCGCCCTACACTAAACCTCACTACTGGCCAATTAAAACCTTTATTTGATATCCTTCGAGGGGACCCTGATCCATCCTCACCGCGAACATTGACTCCTGATGCTAGGAAAGCTTTAAAGGTAGTAGAAAAAGCCATCGAAGGAGCTCATTGTGACAGATTTGATTTAACTCAACCGCTGATATTGATTATTATTTCTTCACAATATACACCCACAGGAGTATTTTGGCAACAAGGGCCTTTATTATGGATACATTTGCCTGTCTCTCCTAAAAGCATAATTGAGTCTTATACCTCCATGGTGGCTAAACTTATTCTTCAAGGACTTAAAACTTCTACTAAAATATTTGGCATTCACCCTGCTACTATTATTACTCCCTATTCATCGTCACAGATTGAATATTTATGCTTCAACGATAATGACTGGGCTATAGCTAGATGCTCTACCTCTGCAAATTTTGATAATCACCTTCCTAAGTCTCCTATATTATCTTTTTGTATTAATCATCCTATTATATTTCCACAGGTAATAAAAAATCAACCTATTCCTAAGGCATTTAATGTATTTACAGATGGGTCCTCAAATGGTACTGCTGCAGTAGTCACTACAAAGGAAAGTATGACTTACATAACTGCACACAAATCAGCTCAACTTGTGGAATTGGAAGCTGTGGTAAGAGCTCTGGAACATTTTAGAGACCAGCCCATAAACATTTTTTCAGATAGCCACTATATTGTACAAGCCGTCCCAAAATTAGAGTTAGCAGGACCAATAGCACATCATACTCCAGCCTTTAAATTGTTTTATCAAATACAAAAACTTTTGTGGGCAAGAAAGAACCTCTATTCATAGGCCATATTAGAGCACATACTAATTTGCCTGGCCCCCTCCATGAAAGTAATCAAAAGGCTGATGAACTTACAAAAACTATATTTATACTTTCAGCGCTACAACAAGCTACTTTATTTCATTCCCAGTTTCACGTCAACAGCACCACCTTGCAACGTAGGTTTAAAATCACAAAGGAGCAAGCCAGAACAATTGTAAAAGATTGTAAATCTTGTATGACACATTTGCCCAATCCTCATTTTGGTGTTAACCCTAGAGGATTAATGCCCCAATCATTTGTGGCAGATGGATGTTACTCATGAACCAAGTTTTGGAAAATTGCGATTTATTCATGTAACCATAGATACATGCTCAGGCATGATTTTTGCTTCCTTACATTCTGGAGAAAAAGTTAAAGATGTCACATCTCATTGTTTACAAGCTTTTGCTGCATTGGGCATCCCCAAAATGCTTAAAACAGATAATGGCCCCGCATATACGTCCTCATCTTTCAAAGAGTTTTGTGCAAAATTCAACATATCCCATAAAACAGGCATCCCATACAATCCTCAGGGTCAGGGCATTATTGAAAGAGCAAACCGCACACTAAAAGTTATGTTGTTAAAACAGAAAGAAGGAAACTGGAAAAATCCTAAGGACAGATTGGCAGTTGCCCTGTTTACCTTAAATTTTTTTAACTTTAGACTCTGATGGTTATTCTGCTGGAGACAGACATTGGAACCCACATCAACAACATAAACCTTTGGTTTACTGGAAGGATGTTCTTTCAGGTACATGGAAGGGTCCAGATCCAGTGTTAATTTGGGGGAGAGGATCTGTTTGTGTTTTTCCAAAGCATGAATCCTCTCCAATATGGATACCATCTAGATTAATAAAGCAAGTACCAAATCAAAAGGATCAAGATGAAGTTGTTGAGGAATCAAGATTAATAAAAAAGGTACAAAATCAAGAGGACCATGATGAAGATATGGAATGATTCCCTTAAAAGAGTCCTTCAAAATACATCACAACTTAAGTGTCATTCCTCCCAGCTGGGACGAAGAGATCTCTCTTTAGTGTGCACACAATTGTATTTTTTTTTTATATATATGTGTTTATGTCTGTGTATTTGTCTAAATTTCATGTTAATGTGACGTCACAAATATATGTTTGTATGTGCGTCTGTCCAGTGTGACATCAAAAATAACAAAGCGCTTGTGAATATATATATATATATATATATATATATATATATATATATATGGATCCAAATAACTCTAATTCATTTAAGTTTAAGAGTATTCAAATTGGGTAAATAATTTAATACGTGAAGGTACCTTCAATTTTGTTTTATAGGTGTCCCAGGGATTTCTCTTTAGCGAAAAATATGACTAGGGCTGTATAACCTGATATTTTGGTGTTTTGACATAAGGTTGCTTATTTGTTATTAACTTCATTTGTTTAATAAATGATTAATTTCAATTATTTCAACAGGTAAAGGACTGCTGTATATGCAGAAACACGAGAGTTCCAGCTAACAAATTATTTCTCCAAAGTGCTTTTAGTTTTTTCTTTAATCTATCTTTAATACAGTAAATACCCTCAGTCTTTCTTTGTTTTGTTCTAAACATGATGTTTTGCCAGCTTATGTTTGTGGGAGCTCAGGCTGCAATGTGTGTGAGCAGAAATCAACTTTAATTTTCTAATCTAATAATTCTATTTTTTAGTTTGACAACTCGCCTCTTGACTCAGTGCTCGAATAGCACTGCCTTTCCTTTAATAATTGATGCTTGAGTCTCTAGGGAGCGGGCCCTGAAGATTTGCCAGTGGCATTGTCTAGACATAAAAAAGACGGCTGCTGCTACAGATGCAGGGATCGCGGTCGCTGCAAGCATCCCTGCTGCTCAAATGTCAAACAACCTCACCAGCGGTGTGGCCTCTGCTCTGCATGCATGGGGCCTCCTAGATCTACGTGTTATAACAAGTGGACATTTTGATCTTTCATTGGGACTTCATGGGACAGTACCTTGGGGGTATTTGTTTAGAGAACTCAGTGTGTTACTTGATAGAACTTAAGGCAGCTGATTTGTTTAAAGAATTTGATATGCTATGCAATTTGGCTCGTCACCAAAAGGCTTGTCGCCTTAAAGCCGCAGCATCTCCCCCACAATTGGACGGCTGTTAGTCAACTTACACAGTCGATCCTAAAGGGCTCCATTGGATGGCTGGTTAGCCAATGATGGGTAAGATCCCCAGAGGGGGACAACCTAAGACAGGCACAGTCGCACGGGATAGTCTCATGTGGCCGACATATCAACCTAAGACAGGAGTCAAGGGCACAGCCTTGATTATCCGATGACGGGTAAGAATGTTGGTTGCACATAGACGTCCTAGAGCATCCCCTCTTTTAAAACAAAAGGGGGAAATGCAGGAGCCCTGTTTGCGGAGATAGCTAAATTTGCGGTTGACTATTGGGCCATAGACATTTTTGGGCATTTCCGCTTTCCGTAGTCTCACGGGATCTCGCGGGACTTGGTCGAGGATCTCGAGAGATTTGAACGGTGACTCAGCAGATCGAGCGAGTGCCATTGCTGCTCGGGCGCATGGGAAGAGACCAGAGGGAGAAAAGACAGGGTTATCGCTATTGTGTAGATATATTGTAGTTTCTTGTAAGATTAAAGAATATTTTCGTCTCCATCCTGTCTCCGGACTCCTTCCCGCAGCGCTGTCGTTCCAGGCTGCAATCCTTTTCCGGCGACAACACAATAATATAAATTAAAATACAATATTAGAAACTAAGAAAGGAGAACAGTCTTTATAAAGTATAGAATTCAGATTTGTCTTAAAAACAAACAAAACAAAAAAAAAAATCTTTCCTGTTGTTGAAACGTAAAAGCTGTGAGAGAAGTTAATAAAGAAACTGATAACACGAGGGGAAAAAAACAAAAGAAAAATGGAAATATATAGTAGCCAGAAAGACAGAAAAGTGAATGTGTAAAAAATGGAAAATGACAAAACCCCAAATAGTGTAGGTTTGGAAGAAAGAGTGAAAAAGAAGACCACATATTGATAAAATTGATCCTTTCACAATACATCCTTTTCCTGTCACAGGACAATCCCTGGGAAGAAGATATACATCAAGCTTGAATGGCAGTCTCTGGGAGGAAGCCAAAGCATTGATCTTTCACCAAATAAATCTTTTCTCAGTGACAGTACAATGGGACTCTGAAGGGAAAGAGATAAGCACAGAATGCTGACCCAAGACCCTCCATTCTTCCACAAGTAAACACATTGCCCAGAAAAAACAAATTTCAAATTCTCACAAACTAGTTTCCTGAGGGCTCAAACTGACATGCTCTGCCAATAATTAAGTCACCTCTTAGTGTTGCATGTGTAAGCACAGATTCCACCTTTAGCTAATGGCTTATAGTCTATTAAAAACAAACAAACAAACAAACAAACAAAACTGGTCTGCCAGATACCTGACTCCACTGCTGAATAAAGGCTTTGCTGATCAGTGATGTTTGCACCAATTTGATCATTTTGTGCTAGCAGAATGAGTCCTGAAATAGGAATTAAAAATGCAAATAGTGTTAACTTAGTGATTGGGTTTTACTTAGATTAAAGGAAATTCCAACATTTGAACTCTACATAGAGTGGTTCGTTGTGCTACATGCAGATATATTGAGCTGTAACCAAAATTTCTAGCTTCCTAAAAAACAGAATAAAAAAAAAAAAAAAAGAGGAAGGATGTCATTAAGATGGTATAATAAGAGTTGCCCTGCTCATAATTCTCAGAGGAATAATAATTTGGGAGATATTCACTAAGAAATGTGCCTATAGGGGATCTTTCAGACTTAGATAGGAGCTTGCAAAACCTTCCTGAAGACCAAAACAGAGGAGAGCCATTAAGCATGGTGCCTCCAACGGACATGCATACAGTCTCTTTCTCTGTGGGCTTGACTGAGGTGCCCTGAAATAGATCTCTGTTACAGTTTCAATTCCACTAACCAGGTCTTAGAGGCATTCATATCTATACAGAGATTAGACAGGATCAGTAGCTGTCCAAACGTTTAGTTTGACCCATCAACTATAGACCTCACCAAAGACTGAGAAGCAGCCATATGACCTGGTTCCCACCATATTTGGCTATAATCCTAGAAGTAATGTTATCAAAAGTATGAATATATGCATTATGGAATTCAAAAGAGAAGAGAGAAAGAAATAATGGATGGAAACCTCTAAAATAATCATATATACCTTATTCAGTATTTAATTATTATATTTAATTATTCTTTCAAAGGAATATGAATACTCATAATTTTATCATGCTTATTTTGTGTGGGCAAATGAAAACAATCCATTGAATTTTTATAAATTTTTACATAAAAGCATAATATACCAATATACCACCCCCAATTATTGGCATTAGATCTATTACTGTTAGAGTTTCATTAAGACTGTTTCATTGGTCTTTGAAATCTTTCTATAGAAGTGTTTTTTGTTTGTTTGTTTGTTTTTTCTTTTTTCTTTTTTTTTTTGCGATGTGCTGAAAAAAAAAGGTTCATTTGTTTGTTGATGTCCTCCTTCACAGTAGCTCCTACATTTCTCCAGATTTTTAATCAGTAGTAAATTTTTTTTTAAAAAAAGGAGTCATTATTATTAACATTCAGAAAAAAAAGTTAAAATTAACAAAGAATTGGAAGAAAAATAGATATCCAATAAAGTTGGAGACAAGGTTAAAATACAGTGCAGTCATACATTTTCACTATGAAATAGTAATAATGTAAATGTATTTTTAAAAATATGTTTTTTCCATATCAGTAAGTAATTACAAGAACTTTAAACTTGAGACTGACACCAAATTTTATCTATTTGATGGGAAGGTAGTCTGTTACTTCAAGGTGTTATGAAAAACCCTTGATTTTAACAAAAACAAACCTTGATAAGGTAAGATTAATATTACTGGAGGCAGAGTAAAGTAAAATGAAAGGATGGATTATAAAGAAATGTTACAAAAGTAATTATAAATAATGTCTAATGGAATTTTTTTATAATTTATGTATCAATTAAATGTGGTTTTCTTTACATGTCTTTTGTTTTAAGTTTATAGAGAATTTGGGTCAAGTGTTTGAACATACCTTGTAAGGTAAGTAATGTACGGAAATACATCTTATAAGAGAGAAATAAAGCCTAAGTATTTTGCAAGCTAGAATATAGCATAAAATAGGGAACTGTGCCTGATGGCAGCATTTATTTAACAACAAACTCAACATTAACTAGATGAATTTTTTTTTGAAACCGATATAACTATGCTAGTCAATAGAAAATGTGAAACGGGTTTGAAGATAAGATTCTGTCTTTTCTAGAATGTGCAGAGTAATGACAGGGTTCACAGGAGATTTCAGCACAGTCTAAGTGCGGTGGATTAGGAGGAATGACTAGGGGCTCTTATGACATGTATATAATGGATACTCCTTCTGTGATGGAAAGTGATGATTTGGGGTGTCATTACAACGTGTCACTCACAATGCTAGTTATAGTTCACTTAAAACTTTACACTCACTTCCAGAAATGCTATAACTAATGAATACTGGAAAACATCCAAGCCATGGTTCATGTAGATATGCTGTGAATACTTAATTTCCAGGTGCAATTGTCACGTCCTCATAACTAAACACTCAAAGTCACCCCAGGTGAACTGGGCTACTTAAAATAACCAAACAGAGACAGAGAAATACCTTAATTTTGGGGTCTTGTGAAGGCTCCTTTCTGACCCTAAGGGTCCATGGAAGAGAGCAAGAGCTTACCTAGAGCCCAGTTTTACTGGGGAGAAGTCAGGCAGATGAGGCAAGGGGTCAGGTTTCAAGGGGTTGAGTCTAGCTTCGTGGTGTCTGCCATCAGCAGGTTGACTGACATCTAGGAAGGCCATGCCCATCTCATGAGCTGTGTGGGGATAATAAGCAGAGAAAGCGAAAAGACCAGAGCAAAGCCCCCCAAACAGAGGGGCAATGTTGGTTCAGTCCACTTGTGTGCTCAATGCTCAGAGTTCACACACACACAGCCAATGGCTGGCTTGCCAAATCTCCACATTCTTATTGCTCCAGGATAAGGGTGCTTGGTTCCTATGTGACAGCTCCTGAAATGCAATGATCATACCCTGGCCAGAGTTGGGAGTAGAACATATGTGTGTGTGTGCACACACTAGCATGGAGGAGGTATGTGAAACATAAAACATGGTTAGAGAGGTCAGCATAACACAGAGTAGCAGAACAAAGCTTACCATCACTTGCCTAAATGTGATAGGTGTTGTACAATCAGGTAATTCCCACTCTGTTATTGTTGTTGTTGTTCTTGTGTAATTCTCTTGGGTTAAATGTATTTGTCCCTATTTATCTGAAATAACCATTGGTTTAGGACATCATCCTAATCCCAAAGTTATCCAGCTCAGTAGTTACAGAACATTTTCTCCATAGAAAAATATCTATATAATTTTCATTAAATTTTAAGCATTTTTCTAAATGCTTCACATATGTTAACTTATTTTATGTTTCATGATTATCAAATGAGAATTATTTTTATTGTAGATAAGGAAACTGAGCACAGAGGAGTATGTGATTTTAAGTTCTATAGAGGGGATTGGATTTAAACCAGATATTCCCCCTGTTTCTTATGCAAATATCTTTGGCAACAGCATTTAAATTTTAGCTCTAAAAAAGCATTAGAACTTAACATTTTAAAAATGTAAATAAAACTATTAAAGCAAGATTTCTTGGGATATGTTTATCTATCTGAGGTCATCCTCAAATATTAATAACAATAATAATGGCATTTATTATTTTGATTAGAAAGCAAAATAAGTTGACAAGGAATAAGCATAATAATAGTGACACAAATAGACTAATATATCATGAAAGTTTGCAAGAGATTTATGTGCAATAAACCTCAGGTTCAAACTTTCCAATGTATGTTGTTTTCTGCTTCTTTCTCCCCTCTATCCTTGACACATGAGGCTGCTTATTGCAATGACATTAGGATTTCCAACTTCCAATGTTGGAAGTTGGTAGTAGCAGGAGTTGGAAAAGCCGATGAGTGGTATTCAACATTGGTAGATGGCTAAGGACAAAACAACCACTTTTTAAAATTATATGTCTTTTACACTTAGGCAATTTTCAATGTAATTAAACTATTACATAAAATGAAATGCCTATTGAGATTGGAGCAGTGTCACACAAGGAAGATATTTTGAAGGCAAATGTCTGAAAGTTAAGACATAACATTGGGAATCAGAAAAGCCTGGGCTAAAATCCTTGGCCCTACCATTTCAAGCTGTGTGATATGAAATTTCTTTCTTATTATTTTTAAATTTATTTTATGCACATATGTTAATTGTACATGCTAATGGCATTCAGTGTGATATTTCCATAGATACATACAGCATGCATTGATCTTATTCAACCACTCTTCTGCCACTCTTCCACTAACCCACCCTGCACCCTTCCTTATCCCAATTCATCATTATTTTCATTTCATTTTAGTTCCCACATATGAAAGAGAACATGTGATATTTGTCTTCCTGTGTCTAACATACTTCAGTAAACATAATGCCCTTCATTCTATCCATTTTGCCACAAATGATTACATTTTTTCTTTATGGTTGAGTAATACTCCTTTTGTATATAGACTATACTGTATTCTTCCATTACCCAACAGAGGGGAACCTATTCCCTTAATAAATTTACAATGTGAATTTTATCACAATGGGCATGCAGGTATTTCTTTGGTATTCTCACTTCATTCCTTTTTTATATATACACAGTAATCGGGTGATTGGATCATTTTGTAGTTTTGCTTTTTTTTTTTTTTTTTTTTTTTTTAGGGGGAAGTTACTGGGGATTGAACTCAGGGGAACTCAACCACTGAGTCACATCCCTAGCTCTATTTTATATTTTATTTAGAAACAGAGATTCAGTGATTTGCTTAGTGCCTCACCATTGACGAAAGTGGATTTGAACTTGTGATCTTCCTGCTTCAGCCTCCTGAGAGGCTGGGATTAGAGGAATGCATGAGTGTACCTGGCCTATTTTTAGTTTTTTTGAGCACCTACATGCTTTTCTTCATATGGCTGTGGTAATTTACTTTCTTACCAATAGTTTATGAGAGCTCTTTCTACGCATATTCTAATCAACATTTCCTCATTTGTGTGTGTGTGTGTGTGTGTGTATGTGTGTGTGTGTGTGTTTGAAAATACCATTATAATGGGTGAGATGGCACCTCATTGGAGTTTTGATACCAAAGCAGTTTTTAATGTCCCTTAACTACAGAGTTTTTCACTGTAAAAAGGAAGAAATTAAATAATTATTCTCATTATCAAGTGGCTTTCCATTTCACCTGAAGGTAAAAATGGCATAATATCTCAACAAAATTTCACTATGCACTCAGATATTTTTAATCCTCAGCTCAAGTGCATTCTTTGTGGCTTTATCTATGGGTTAAAAAAGAAAAAATACTGAAGAAGCAAATGAGAAATTATATAGACGTAAAAGTGTTTATCCTGCTGGGACTGTCAGATGACCAAAGGCTCCACGTGGTGATATTCATCTTTCTCTTCCTCACCTACATGCTCAGCATCACTGGGAACTTGACCATCATCACGCTTACCCTTCTGGATTCCCATCTTCAGACTCCCATGTATGTCTTCCTCAGGAATTTCTCCCTATTAGAAGTTTTAGTCACAACCATCAATATACCCAAGTTCCTAGGTACCATTATTTCAGGAGAAAAAAACATTTCCGTTAAAAAACTGTGTAGCTCAGTTACTTTTTTTTTTTTTTTTTTTTTTTTTTTTTAAATTCTCTAGGGAATCACTGAATTTTGCCTTCTGGCTGCCATGTCCTATGATCATTACATTGCCATCTGCAAGCCTCTGCACTACATGACAATCATGAATCAAAAAGTCTGCACAATGCTTGTCTTTGCTTGCTGGCTGGTCTCATTCTTAATCATTTTCCCTTTGCTCATGGTGCTGCTACAGCTTGATTACTGTAGGTCCAATATCATTGACCATTTTACATGTGATTATTTTTTCCAACATTCTTGTGCAGACACTAAATTTCTAGAGATAATTAGGTTATCTCATGCTGTGTTTACTCTGATGTTCACTTTGGCATTAATATTCCTGTCCTACATATATATCATCAGAATGATTTTGAAGATTTCTTCTATGAGTCAGAGGACAAAGGCCTTTTCTATGTGTTCTTCCCATGTGATTGTCATCTCCATCCTTATGGAAGCTGCATTTTTATGTAAATTGAACCTTCAGTGAGAGAGTGTCTTTGAGCAAGGGTGTGGCTGTACTAAACACCTCAGTGGCTCCTATGCTCAACCCCTTTATTTACAGCTTGAGGAATCTACAGGTCAAGAAAGTCTTCATGAACATGGCAAGGAAGATTGTGTTTTTCACAAGTACACAGAAAGATGTGGTGCTTGAGGTAAAGGCACACTGATGTGTAATGAAAGTAAAAAAGAATGAAATTTGAGTAGTCAATTCAAATCAGGGTTGCCCTTCCTGTCATTCTTGTCATTCACTCTTTTCTTTTCCCTAACAGTTTTCTGGCATATTTGTTTAACAAAAGTCTCACCAAATTTAAATAATTTCCTTATGACTTTCTGACATCCCATTTTTTCTGGTGCTTCTTTATCATAACTTCTCAATCAATCATTATTTTACAAAGAAAATTGCAATTTGAGTTTTTGTTCAGGAAAAGAAAAAAAACGTATCCCCATATATAGGAGACACAATTTAAAGATATTGATATATTTTACTTAACATACCACAAAATATAAATTGTGACTTTATTTATATTTTACAGAAATTCCCTTGAATTTCATTGCATTTTTTTCTAGTAAATATATTACATGCTACATAAGTGAATGAAAAATGTAATTTTTAAAAATTTAAAGTCAAGAAATAGGACTGGGGTTGCAGCTCCATGATAGAGCACTTGCCTAGCATATTCAAGGTCCTAGGTTCAGTCCCCACTGTTCGGGGTTATTTTTCTGAGTTGCTGGGGTTTTTAGTTCTTCCCGACCTGGGTTTAGCTTCTTCCAGCCAATGGAGAAGGTTAGGGGAAAAAAAAAACGCCTCAGTGAAGGCGTGATCGAGAACGGTAGGAGCCGGCTGGAGGCCCATGCCAGCCCTCATGATGGAAGACAATCAGGGACGCCCCAGGGAGCCCAGTCAGAGCTGGACCTCAAGTTTAGTGAGGAAGTTGGACAGCTTTTATAGAAAACATAGGCCAATCAGCAGAAAAATTATAGGGACACATAAGAAGCATGGGCAAATCACATTGGCGGAGCCCCTGGCCTACCCTTAGGGTGGTTTCAGTTCTCACAACACATCAGGGGAATGCCAAATTATGTATCAGGGAGTGGGAGGCAACCAGAGAGTTAGGCCAATGTGTTCTTAAGTCCCCAACACCCACCACCACAATAATAAAAAGAATACTAATAGTAATTCAAAAGTTAAAAATAAAGCAAGAAACACATTATTTGTCTATTCATGAAGTAGCATGGACCATTAATAATACATCTTTAGATTTAGATGGTAAATAGACTTTCATATTTCCAAATCCTACAATCTCTCTCTAGGTGTATAAGTAGGTACACATATAAATATATTCCTAGATATGTACATATAAACACAAAGAACTGATGAACACATGCTATAGAAAATAGTGAATAAATAAACACCAAATATATGGGACAACTTTATTTTCTCAGATTTCATTGTGAGTAAGCTCTTTTGTGAATATGAATGTGCTTCTGTGTGTATATATACATAGAGATGTACATATACTAATAAATAGATACATACATTGTTTGAAACAAATCCAAAACATGATGTGTGTGTGTGTGTGGGGGGGGGTGTATGTATGAAATATCTTAAATATATATATCCTTTGAATGTATTATATATGTGAAGAACTATTTAGATATGGGTTTAGATATACTTCTCATGCTTTGGACTAGTTAGAAATAGGGTATATATCCAAATTTACTTAAGAAAAATATTTTAAGTAACTTAAGTAAATACTTAAATACTTAAGTAAAATAGTTTGTTTCTGTTTTTATAAAATATAAGCTTCATTGCCAATAAAAATATTCCATTATATATGAAGTTATGATTTTTTTTTTTAAAATTTCTATTCCACATTGTATAATGCAAATCTAAAATAATGTCTAAGGTAATGTAAGAAAGCTCTGCATGTGTCTGTTTGTGTATGAAAAAATTAAGAATATGGATACTGAGAATTATTCTAACATTTTAGAAAATATACTGTAATTCTTATCAATGGGGGTACATTCTTATTGAATATAAAATTTGCTGACAGAGATATGAAGGGACATAACCTTGAAGGGGACTCTTAATTTTGGAGAAAATTATAAATGATTTCTAAATTACATTTCTTCCAAATGAATTACAATTTTTATGTTAAGAAGTAAATAGTTGAAAAAACCTTAGATTTCTATAGCCTGAAAGTACATACTTCTTCATGAATAAATAAGGCATATTATCAGATTAATGAAAAATTATAAATAATATTATGAGAATGCAAACAAATCCGTAGAGCATGTAGAATAATTGTCTACATTATTATCTACCAGCAATTATTATAGTTTTCTCTACATCCAACTGACATAGTTTTGAACATCTTAAGATACAAATTGATATTCAGGTAAAAACAAGTGACATGAGATCTAACCACTTCGGGAAGTTTTAAAGGCACAATACATCATGGTTAAATATAGGCACAATATAATACAGTGTATCTCTAGAATCATTTGTCTTGCATAGGGGAAATCCTATGTAACTCTTAAATGGTAATTACTGTTTCCTCTTCTGCCAATCATGTAGCAACTACCATTCTACTCTCTGCTTCTATGAGTCTAGTTTAGATACTTCATATAGGTAAAATGATTCAGTGTTTGTCCTACCATGACTGGCTTATGTAAGTAAGTATATTGTCCTTCAGGTTTATTCCCATTATACATTACAGCAAGATTACCTTTTTAAAAAATAATATGTGTGTTTTTGGAGATTCCTCAGAAAACTGGGAATGGAACCACCATTTGAACCAGCTATTCCACTGCTTGGTTTATACCCAAAGGACTTAAAAATCAGCATACTATAATGACACAGCTACATCAATATTTATAGCAACTCAATTCACAATAGCTAGACTATGGAGCCAACCTAAGTGTCCCTAAATAGATGAAAGGATAAAGAAAATGTGGTATATATACTCAATGGAATATTACTC
Organism: Tamias sibiricus; assembly: GCA_025594165.1. Taxonomy (NCBI): domain Eukaryota; kingdom Metazoa; phylum Chordata; class Mammalia; order Rodentia; family Sciuridae; genus Tamias; species Tamias sibiricus. The sequence continues at coordinate 112,289,468 of CM046661.1, forward strand.
AGCTTTAAAGAAGAGTGAAATTATGGCATTTGCCAGTAAATGGTTGGAGTTGGAGAGTATCATGATACATAAAGGGAGGAGAGGAAGGGAATGTGGGGATGGAAAAGATAGTGAAATGAAACAGACATTATTACTGTATGTATATATGTGACTCCAAGACCAATATGAATCTGCAACATGTACACTTTGAAAAATGAGAAATTATATCCCATCTATGTATGATAAATCAAAGTGCATAAATGTATTCTACTGTCATGTATAACTAATTTAAACAAATAAAAATTATAAAAAATAAATGACACATATATTTGTCATCTTAAACACACACACACACACACACACACACATATATATATATTATATCTTTGTTGTCATGAATAATGCTACAATGAACATATGGTGAGATAGTTAATAATAACCTTCACTTCCATTATTTTAGATCTATACCAAGAAGTGGGATTTCTGGATCATAAAGTCATTCTACTTTAATTTTTAAAGGAGCCACTGTGTTATTTTCCATAGTGGCTGCACCATTTTATATTCTCACCAACCATGTACAAGGGTTCCAATTTCTCCACATCCTCTCCAGTGGTTGTTACATTTTGTCTCTTGAATAATAGCTTTCCTAACTAACAGGTGTGACAGGATATCTCATTGTAGTTTCTAATTTTTTCCTAATGAACAGTAACATTGTGCTTCATTCCATTGGGCCCTTTTAGAGAAATATTTCTTCATAAACCTTGCATATTTTAAATTGGGTAATTTGTCTTTCTTTTCTATGTAGTTGTACAGTTTTATACATTTTTGGGACTTTCCCGATGTGGTCTGCCAAGGGGATGGGCTCTGGTTGCTTACCACGCCCTTTAGAGGACCAGAGCTAAGCAAGGGGGTGTGGCTAAGACATATTGTGAGAGCCTGAACCGCCCTGCTGGTCAAGGATTGGTTATTTTTTAGGCCTATATAAGTGCAGTTCACTGTTCAATAAATTTGAGTTTTTGGCATTGCTTTTCTACCAAAACTCCCCGGTGTTGCGTGGTGTCCATCAATCAGGTGGGGATAGAGACACTGGCGACTTTTGCCCACTAAGCATATCTTCGACAGGTAAGCTACTTTAACTCTTTCTTCTGGCAGAAAGAACCCCCTTTTAGGGCCCAAAAAGGGGGGTAGCTTTAGACCTCGACCCATTAATAAGTAACACAGCAGTCACAGCAGTATTGCCCTTTATCGTTTTTTTTTTTTTTTTTTCAAAATGGGGCTTCTCCATTTTATATTTAAAAAATGGGATGTCCCACCCTGTATTTCAAAAATTAGGGTGTCCATCTCACTCAAGAGTGTGTCTGTTTAAGTTGTTTTTCCTCTCTGGGAAAAATCTTACCCGTCATTGGCTACCACCCTAGCACTTCAGGTGGACACAC
>CM046661.1:112290982-112338482 GCA_025594165.1 Tamias sibiricus
GAGCTGCCCGTATTAATGAGCTCCAAATTTTTTCAGCTTGAGCATCAGAAATCTGGAGACCTTGTTTTCTTAAAATACACTGCCATGCCTCGAGGGCTGGGTCCTGAGATTTCTTAAACATTAAAGCTTGCCCCATATTAGAGGATACTTTTGCCAGGGAGACGCTGCATCTCTAACCTTGCTAAGCCTATCAATAATTTTCTTTTGTTTTCGTGCCCCGCGCTGGGACGCCAACTGCCGTGACTGCTGTGTTACTTATTAATGGGGCCAAGGTCTAAAGCTACCCCCCTTTTTGGGCCCTAAAAAGGGGTTCTTTCTGCCAGCAGAAAGAGTTAAAGTAGCTTACCTGGCAAAGATAGGCTTATCGGGCAAAAGTTGCTGAGTGTCTCTATCCCTGCCTGATTGATGAACATCACGCCACACCCGGGAGTTTTGGTAGAAAGCAATGCCAAAAACTCAAATTTATTGAACAGTGAACTGTACTTATATAGGCCTAAAAATAGTCAATCCTTGACCAGCAGGGTGGTTCTGGCTCTCACAATACGTCATAGCCACAACCCTTGCTTAGCCCTGGTCCTCCAAAGGATGTGGTAAGCAACCAGAGCCCATCCCCTTGGCAGACAGCGTCCGGAAAGTCCCAACAATACATATGTTAGATTTTTACTCTTATTTGATACTGATAATGAAGTCAGACGTAAATCAGTGACATCACTGATATGTCCATGAAAAAGACCTTTTGAAATCAAGATTTAATTTTCTATTAATTCTATTAGAAAAATTGCTATTTAACAGGGTTGCATTTTTCTTTTCCTTTGGGGGGAAAATGCCTTACATGGTTATAAATCAAAAGTATAATTCTGATGGAGAATTCTCTCTAAGGCTTCTCTTCCTGTAAGAAGTTGCAAATATTTTTTAAATGAGTCATATTCTGGCTACTGCCCAATAGGTGTCTAGTGAAGTTGACTTTTCCCAATAAAGTGCTGAATGAATAATCTCTTTCAGGCATTTTCCAGGCCAAAACTCTACAAAAGTTTTTTATTTACAATCTCTAGAGAAAGTTTATGATATAAAATTAGACCGAACCCAAATTTAACATAGGTTGCAAATTTATCAGAAATCATTATGGTAGTTTAGAGAAGATGTCATTGGTTGAAGACGATGCCTCACAGATGGAAATATTAGTCTGTAATGTAGAAATATGGTGTGCTCTGGTTTTTGTGATCATCTCACTTGTCAATTAAAGTCTGCAGCAAGAGAACTGTACTTTTTGTTATGAATCTCTTTTAGGAATATGATATTAGCTTTAATAACTTTGAGAAAAAATATGCCCTACTTAATATTTTTATAACGAGTTGATCATGTTCTCTACATTACTATAAGCCAGGCACCATTGTTACCATATATTATATGAATAAATACAAACCAATACACTCAATTTTAAAGAAATTTTGCTGAGTTACTGTACATATAAAATTGTTGGGACTTTCTGGACTCTGTCTGCCAAGGGGATGAGCTCTGGTTGCTTACCATGCCCTTTGGAGGACCGGGGCTAAGCAAGGGGGTGTGGCTATGACATATGGTGAGAGCCGGAACCACCCTACTGGTCAAGGATTGGTTATTTCTAGGCCTATATAAGTGGAGTTCATTGTTCAATAAATTTGAGTCTTGCCTTTTGCTTTCTACAAAACTCCCCGGGTGTGGCGTGGTGTCCGTCAATCAGGCAGGTGCGGGGGGGGGGACGCTCGGCGACTTTTGCCCATTAAGCCTATCTTCACCAGGTAAGCTACTTTAATTCTTTCTGCTGGCAGAAAGAACCCCCTTTTAGGGCCCAAAAAGGGGGGTAGCTTTAGACCTCGGCCCCATTAATAAGTAACACAGCAGTCCTGGCATAAAATAAATCATAAGGCAAAAATAAACTCTTAGAATGTCAGGCTTCCTTCTCTACCAATATGTACTCTTCTGCACACAGATCTTATAAAACAAACAGCTATTTTAAAATCACCAGTTAGAAGAGTGATGTGCTATAAATTATGCCCAGTGTGTAAATAATGGGACCTAACTCCTAGAGCAACAATACCAAGAAATAGAAATTTTCCAAAAAAATAAATATTTCAAAAATCCACAGTGTAATATGCACAAAGCTGACAAAATGTAAATGTTAAAAAGCAAAACAAAATATTTTAGAAAACAAAGCCAAACATAATCTCAAATCTCATTAAGTAAGTGTTTCCAGAATTCATTTTAAGACACAATTGACATCCAGTTTTTAATTCATGAAAGTTATTTTATCTACATTCCTGGGAAGTAGAGTGTATTAGTGAAAGTTCTCCAAAGAAATTGAAGTGATAAAAGATATAGATACAGATATATGGAAAGAATTTTATTAGAAAGATTTTACTTACACTGCTGTGGTAACAGACATCACATAATTTGCCATCTGAAAACTGGATGCAAACAAAGCCAATGGTGTAGCTCTAATCCATGACCAAGGATCTGAAGATAAGGAGCACATAGCTGAAATCACTGTTTGAGTTTTAAGCCTTAGAATTGTCCAAGGGCAAGATCAGTAGGATTTTTCAGTTCAAAAGAGAGAAAGTTTAGTTTTTCTTCTATCTTTTTGTTTTGTTTGAGCTGTCAACAGGTAGAATGATGTTCACTCACAACAGGGAGGCCCTTCCTCTTTAAGTCAGTGTATACCCAGAAATAAATTTTTCAGTCATCTGGATATCCCTTAGTCCAGCCAGAATGACAAATAAAATTAACCAGCTCACCTTTAATTCTTCTAGACCCAGGTCAAGTGGGAAAAGGTACAGTTTGATACATTTTGAAAATATTCAAAAAGGACTAACAAAACAAAGCATAAACAGATTATTTTATAATTGGCCCAGTAACATGTAACCAGGCTCTATGTGGTATATAAGATAAAATACTGAGTCATACGAACAGCATGGAAACTCTGTCAGTAATACTTATAGGTCATAAATTCTATGTGATCATCTCAGTTCTTGGGTTTTCCTGACACAGTCATAAAAATTTCTGTTGCTTAAATCTCCTTAATGCCTTTGTTTGAACATTACTACTTTAATGTGCAAGTCCTAAATATCTGACTTAATCTTAAGCCTATCTCTACTGCAGGACTCCACATAATCCTTAGCCTAATCTATGTTTGTGAGCTTTTGTTAGTTTTTGTATAGCATTTTATCACCTAATAGCATAATTTCAAAATTATTATGTTTATTATTTAGTGTGTCTTCATCCAGTTCATGTGAATTTGAGTATCACTTTTCTTGAATATTTTTTTCTCAAGCATGTAAGAGTGCTTGATATAAAATTTCTTTGTACCAAAAACAAACAAAAATAACCTTTGCTTACTAAATATGAATGTAGACAGGCCACAATAAACTGAAGAGATTAATAGCTCTTCAATTTATGAAAAATGAAAAAAAAAATCCAAAAATATATATGGTCAGTCTAAAGTTGAAAATCTTTGTTGGAAAAATGTGATTACAATTAAGGAGATGTTGACAATAATTCTTGAGTTTCTCTTCCTCTCACTACTCAGACAAGACTACTAGGAAATAAAGCTTCAGACATCTTTACAATAATGTGTGAAGACTCTGGGAATTTTCTTGGGATCCCCACCACACCAATTTTCTTGGGTTCGCACTTTTTCCACACCTTATTTTTTGGGGGCTTCTGTATATGAGACCAATCATTTCTCTATCTGGCTTATTTCACTTAGCATGATGTTTTCCAGTTCTATCCATTTACAAGCAAATGCAATGATTTTATTCTTCTTTATGGCCAAGTAACAACTCCATTATGTTTATATATAACATTTTCCTAATCCATTTATCTGTTGACAGGCACTTAGGCTTGTTCTATAACTTGGTTAATACGAATTCACTGCTATTAACATTGGTATGCATATATCACTGTAGTGTGCTGATTTTAGTTCTTTAGGATAAAGAACTAAAAAACTGAAGATTGGAATAGATGGTTCTATTAAGTTTCATAAGATTAGGTTTCATTCCTAATCTTTTGAGGAATATCCATACTGCTTTTCTGAGTGGTTGTGTGAATTTGCAGTCCCACCAACAATCTAGGAGTGTATCTTTTTCTTCACATACTCAACAGAATAAATTATTAATTGTATTCTAGATGATTGCCATTCTAATTGGAGTGAGATGAGATTTCAATATAGTTTTTATTTGCATTTCTCTGATCTTTAGGGATGTTGAATATTTTTTGTGTATTTGTTGGCCATTTGTATTTCATCTTTTGAAAAGTGTCTATTTAGTTCATTTGCCCAGTTGTTAATTGAGGTATTTGTTTTACTGGTACTATTTGAGTTCTTTGTATGTTCTGGATATTAATCCCCTGTCAGAGCAGTAGCTGGAAAATTTTTCTCCCATTCTGTGGGCACTCCTAATAATGCTCTTAACTCTTCCCTTTGTTGTCCAGAAGCTCTTCAATTTAATTCCATCTCACTCATTGATTCTTGGTTTTGATTCTTGAGCTTTATACGTCTTCTTTGGAAATTTGGTTCCTCCACCAATATATTAGGGTGTTGACCCTATGTTTCTTTCTTATAGTTGAAAATTTTGGATCTAATTTCTAGGTCTTTGATTCACTTTGAGTTGACTTTAGTGCAGGATGAGAAATCAGGATCTAGTTTCATTCTTCTACATATGGCTGACAAGTTTTCCTAGCACAATTTGTTAAAGATGCTATCTTTTCTCTAACATATATATGTTTAAAAAATTTTGGCTGCCACAGAAGCCGCTGCCACAGAAGCCACTGCTGTGCCCAGAGGTCTCCTCTCTGGGCACGGCCTCCCTTACCTCAGATGTGAATTCCAACTACCTCCATGGTTACTGCCACTGAAGGATCTGGTAAATCAACCAGCTTACACCGCTATCGCCATTGCTGCTGCCTCTGATTCCACAGCTTACACCGCTATCGCCATTGCTGCTGCCTCTGATTCCACTGCTGCCAGACTGAGGTTGCCTGGAGGTCTTCTTTTGGGGCTGCTGCAGAAGCTGCTGCCATGCCTGGAGGGCTCTCCTCTGGGCATGGCATCAGTTACCTCAAAATTGCAAGGCTACAAGGTCACTGCCAGGAACCAGAAGTCTCCTGTCAATCAACCGCCATCTGTACTGCTGCTGCCATTGCTTCTGCCTCTGATTCTGCTGCTGTCAGCCTGAGATTGCCTGGTGACCCTGCCCCCACAGCTGCAAACCACCACTGCTGCTGACCTGCTGCCTGCTGCCAACAACCACCGCCACTACCATAGCTACCATGCCTAGAGGACTACTTCAGGTGAGACTCCAGGTTTGGTTGCACATGGCTGCCCCCATTTTGGGACACCAACCAGGGCCTGGGTCCTGGGTGTAAACAGGCTTACCACCACAAGAGCCTCTGTCTGGGGACTCCAGCTGGGGCCTGCAGGTCCAGTTTGGGGAAACCTGTAGGTTCGAAGGAACTTGGGGTCATTCTGCTGAGAATGCTGGTGGCCCTTTCCTTGCTGCTGTATCTCGGGTTGCTCCTTTGAATGAGGGTATCCATTGTGGTCTCTAGGTAAATAGGAGAAGCATTGAGATCTTGAGACTGCAGTGTGGCTGAGAGTGAGGTACTTGAAGCCGAGATTAGTAGGATAGAAACTGGGTTTCTGAGGGTTGATTTGGGTTTGGTGATCCTGAAAAAGTCAGATATAGGGCTGAAAAACTGTTGATAACTGACAGTTCGACTTTCCAACAGGATTTATTTTATTTTGTATTTTGGCTCACTACTCTCTACCGTATTTGGAACAGGATGTTTTCAAAGCATCAGTATGGGGAGGACAATGATATATGAATGGTTGGGATTCTTATGTCTTTAATTTTTTCTCTTTGTTCATAGTCTTCCTCTCTCTTATCTATTTTCTTGAATTTTCTTTCCAACTTTTCTCCAACCAACAGCAAATCTCTTTTGGTGCCTCTCCCACTCTTCCTATGAATTTCTACTTTTAGCTTCTCTCTTCCTACCTCACAAATATTGCATACTACACTACCTCTCTCCTCTCATTCACCATTTGAAATTGTAAGTAGTTTTAACAAATATTCTGTTTGTACTAGAGATAGTTATTGAACTCATCATTTTCAGTTAATGCGAGAATGCAGTAGATTTCTTAGTGGGAGCTATTGGTATTAAACAATATATAGTTTAAGACTATATATTGTGTCCACTGGGTGCTGTTCACATGGGTCTCACCAGTAAAGGTGAAGTGCTGGAAACCTTCAGGGACACTATAGGTCTACAGGGTTGAATTTATCCTGCCATAGATCCATACTTTTAGATGGGAAAACAAACTAAAAACATGAAAAAACAGGGGAATAAAGTGGCCCAAACACACTAAGATACTTCAACAGAAACTATTGATCACACAGTGGAAGAAATGTCTAAGAAGGAGTTCAGATTATATATAGTTAAATTTACATGTTAAGTAAAGTATAGTATAAGCAATGAAATCAAAGAAACAATACAGGAAGTGAAAGACCACTTAAATAAAGAGTTAGAGATCATGAAAAAAAAATAACCTAGCAGAACTCCTTGAAATGAAGGCATCAGTAAACCAAATTTTAATTCAATAGAAAGCATCACCAACAAACTATTCTACTTGGAAGACAGAACCTCACATAATGACGACAAACTATATAATCTTGAAAGTAGAGTTGAACATGTGGAGAAGATTGTAAAAATCCATGAACAGAACATCCAAGAATTGTTAGATAACACAAAAGTACCAAATTTAAGAATTATTGGAATAGATGAAGGAACAGAGATATAAGCCAAGGGAATGCACAATCTTTGCAATAATATAATGGCAGAAAATTTCCCAAACCTAAAGAATTGAATGGAAAATCAAATACAAGAGTCTTACAGGACCCCAAGTATACAGAATTACAAAAGACCCACACCAAGGCACATTATAATAAGGATGACCAAAACACAGAATAAAGATAAAAATCTTAAAGAATGTGAGAGAACAAAATCAGGTCACATATAGGGGAAAACCAATTCGGATCTCAACTGCTTTCTCAACCCAGACCCTCAAAGTTAGGAGGTCCTGGAATAATATATTTCAAGCTCTAAAAGAAAATGGATGCCATCCAATAATTTTATATCCAGCAAAATTAAGTTTCAGATTTGAAGGTGAAATTAAAACATTCCGCAATAAACAAAAATTAGAAGAATTCACAACTAAAAACCCTACACTACAAAGCATTCTCAACAGAATATTCCAGGAGGATGAAGTGAAAAGGAAAAGTAAAAACCAGCAAAGGGGAGATCTACACTAAAGGGACATTCAACCAAATGAGAAAATAAGACAAATCAAAAAATAGAAATAAATCAAAATGACAGGGAAACAAATCATATCTCAATAATAACCTTGAATGTTAACGGCTTAAACTCATCAACCAAAAGACATAGACTGGCAGATTGAATTAAAAAACAAAACCCAAAAATATGTTGTCTTCAAGAGGCTCACCTCAGAGGTAAAGACATCCACAGTCTAAAGGTGAAAGGATGGGAAAAAAAATATCACTCATATGGATTGCATAAACAAGCAGGGGTTTCCATTCTCATTTCAGATAAAATACACTTCAAACCAAAGTTAATCAGAAGAGACAAAGAAGGACATTTCAAGCAGGACATAACAATTATAAATAATTATGCCCCAAACAATGGAGCATCCATGTACATCAAACAAACCCTTCTCAATTTCAAGAGTCAAATAGACTACAATACAATAGTACTGGGTGACTTTAGCACACCTCTCTCACTACTGGACAGATCTTCCAAACAAAAACTAAGTAAAGAAACTATAGAATTAAATACATAATGCAATCAATAATTTCAATTTAACAGATATATATAGAATATTTTATCCATCAACAAGTAAATATACTTTCTTCTCAGCAGTACATGGATCCTTCTCTAATATAGACCATACATTATGCCATAAAGCAATTCTTAGTAAATACAAAAAAAAAAAAAAAAAAAAAAAAAAAAAAAAACAGAGATAATACTCTGCATTCTGTCAGACCAAAATGGAATGAAATTAGAAATCAATGATAAGATAAAAAATAGAAGTAACTGTAACAAGTGGAGACTAAATAATACACAATTGAATGATGAATTGATAGTAGAAGAAATCAAGGATGGAATAAAAAAATTCTTAGAGGTAAACGAGAACACTGAAAGAACATATCAAAATCTATGGGACACTATGAAGGCAATACTAAGAGGAAATTTTATTTCATTGAGTGCATTTATTGAAAGAATAAAAAGTCAAAAAATAAATGACCTAACACTACATTTCAAAGCCCTAGAAAAAGTACAAATCAACACCAAAAGCAGAAGAAGACAAAAAATAATTAAAATCAGAACTGAAATAAATAAAATTGAAACAAAACAAACAATTTTAAAAAATTAACAAAACAAAAAGTTGGTTCTTTGGAAAAATTAGTAAAATTGATAAACCTGTGGCCATGCTAATGAATAGAAAAAGAGAGAAAACTCAAATTAATAAAATACAAGATGAAGAAGAAAACATCACAACAGACCATCTGAAATACATAAGATAATTAGTTTTCTAGTGGATTTTTTTGGATCTTCTGGTTATAAAATCACATCATCAGCAAATAGTGATAGTTTGAGTTCTTCTTTACCTATTTGTATCCCTTTGATTTCTTTCTCTTGTCTAGTTGCTCTGGCTAGAGTAGATAGAATAGAATAGAATAGAATAGAATAGAATAGAATAGAATAGAATAGAATAGAATAGAATAGAATAGAAGTGGTGAAGGAGGACATACTGTCTTGTTTCAGTTTTTAGAGGGAATGCTTTCAATTTTTCAACATTTAGAATGATGCTGGCCTTGGGTTTAGCATATTTAGCATAGCTTTTACAATGTTGAAGTATGTTCCTACTATCTCTAGTTTTTCTAGTGTTTTGAACATAAAGTTGTGCTGTATTTTGTCAAATGCTTTTTCTGCATCTATTGAGATGATCATATGATTATTGTTTTTAAGTCTATTAATATGATGAATTATGTTTATTATTTCCATATGTTGGAACAACCCTGCATTCCTGGGATGATTCCCACTTGGTCATGGTACACTATCTTTTTAATATGTTTTTGTATACAATTTGCCAGAATTTTATTGAGAATTTTTGCATCTATGTTCATCAGGGATATTAGTCTGAAGTTTTCTTTCCTTAATGTATCCTTGTCTGGTTTTGGTATCAGGGTGGTATTAGCTTCATAAAATGAGTTTGGAAAGGTTTCCTCCTTTTCTATTACATGGACCTCTTTGACAAGTATTGGTGTTAATTCTTCTTTGAAAGTCTTTTAGAACTCCACTGAGAAGCCATCTGGTCCTGGGCTTTTCTTGGTTGGTAGGCTTTTGATGGCATTTTCTATTTCATTACTTGAAATTGATCTGTTTAAATCATGTATGACTCCTCATTCAGTATGGGTAGGTCATATGTCTCTAGAAATTTGTTGATGTCTTTTATATTTTGTTAAAATATAAATTTTAAAAATAGTTTCTAATTATCTTATGTATTTCAGATATGTCCTTTGTGATGTCTCCTTCTTCATCTTGTATTTTATTAATTTGGGTTTTCTCTCTTTTTCTCTTCTTAGAATGGCCAGAGGTTTATCAATTTTATTTATTTTTTTCAAAGAACCAACTTTTTGTTTTGTTAATTTTTTCAATTGTTTCTTTTGTTTCAATTTCATTTATTTCAGCTCTGATTTTAATTATTTCCTTTCTTCTACTGCTTTTGGTGTTGATTTGTTCTTCTTTTTTTAGGGCTTTGAGATGTAGTGTTAGGTCATTTTTTTTTGTTGTTGTTGATTTTTTATTCTTTTAATAAATGCACTCAACACAATAAACTTTCCTCTTAGTACTGCCTGTTTAGTGTCCTAGAAATTTTGATATGCTGTTTCAGTGTTTTCATTTACCTCTAAGAAATTTTTTATTCCATCCTTGATTTTTGCTACTATTCATTCATCATCAATTGTGTATTATTTAGTCTCCATTTATTACAGTAGCTTCTATTTTTTATTTTATCATTAATTTCTAATTTTATTCCATTTTGGTCTGATAGAATGCAGTGTATTATCTCTGTTATTGTGTCTTTACTAAGAGTTGCTTTGAGGCATAAGATATGGTCTGTTTTAGGGAAGGATCCATGTGCTGCTTAGAAGAAAGTATATTTGCTTGTTGATGAATGGAATGTTCTATATATGTCTGTTAAGTCTAAATTATTGGTTGTATTATTTAATTCTATAGTTTCTTTATTTAGTTTGTATTTAGAAAATCTGTCCAGTAGAAAGAGAGGTGTGTTAAAGTCACCTAGTATTATTGTAGTCTATTTGACTCTTGAAATTGAGAAGGGTTTTTTTGATGTACACAGATGCTCCATTGTTTGGGGCATAAATATTTATAATTGTTATGTTCTGCTTATATATTCTTCCCTTAAGAAGTATGAAATGTCCTCTTTTGTCTCTTCTGGTTAACTTTGGTTCAAAGTCTACTTTATCTGAAATGAGAATAGAAACCCCTGCTTGTTTATGCAATCCATATGAGTGATAAGTTTTTTTTCCCATTGTTTTACCTTCAGCCTGTGGATGTCTTTGCCTATGAGGTGAGTCTCTTGAAGATAGCATGTTGGTATTGCTTTTTAATCCAATATGCCAGTCTATGTCTTTTGATTGAGGAGTTTAGGCTATTAGCATTCAATGTTATCATTAAGATATGATTTGTATTCCCTGTCATTTTGATTTATTTCTGATTTCTGATTTGTCTTAGTTTCTCATTTGGTTGAATGTTCCTTTAATGTAGACCCTCCCTTTGCTGGTTTTCACTTATTTTTTTCACTTCATCCTCATGGAATATTCTGTTAAAATGCTCTGTATTGTAGGCTTTTTAGTAAAATAATAATAATAATAATAATAATAATAAAAAAATACCTGGAAATTAATCTAACAAAAGAGGTGAAAGACCTCTATAATTAAAACTACAGAACACTAAAGAATGAAATTGAAGAAAACTTCAGAAGGTGCAAAGATCTCCCATGCTCCTGGATAGGCTGAATTAATATTATCAAAATGGCCATAATACCAAAAGTGCTATGCAGATTTAATGCAATTCCTACTTAAACCCCAATAACATTCTTCATAGAAATAGAAAAAGCAATTATGAAATTTATTTGGAAAAATAAGAGACCCAAAATAGCTAAAGCAATCCTTAGTAAGAAAAGTGAAGCAGGAGGCATCACAATACCTGACCTAAAACTATACTACAGAGCTATAGTAACAAAAACGGCATCGCATTGGGGAAAAAAATAGACTTGTAGAACAATGGTACTGAATAGAGGACACAGAGACAAACCAACATAAATACAGTTATCTCATGCTAGACAAGGATGCCAAAAACATTCACTGGAGAAAAGATATCCTATTTAACAAATGGTGCTCACAAAACTGGAAATCCATGTGTAGCAAAATTAAATTAGATCTCTATCTCTCACCCTGCACAAAAAGTCAACTCAAAGTGAATCAAATACTTAGGCACTAAAACAGAGACCCTGTGCATAATGGAAGAAAAAAAATAGGCCCAAATCTGCACCAAATTGGCCTAGGATCTGACTTTCTTAACAAGACTCCTAAAGCACAAGAAGTAAAATCAAGAATCAATAAATGAGATGGATTCAAATTAAAAAGCTTCTTCTTAGCAAAGGAAGCAATCAATAATGTGAGGAGAGAGACTACAGAATGGGAGAAAATCTTTACCATGTGCACCTCAGATAAAGCATTAATCTTTAGGATATAGAAAGAACTCAAAAACAACACCCCCAAAAACAAATAAGCCAGTCAATAAATGGGCTAAGGTACTGAATAGACATTTCACATAATAAATACAATTGATCAACAAATATATAAAAAAATGTCCAACATCTCTAGCAATTAGGGAAATTCAAATCAAAACTACTCTAAGATTTCATCTCACTCCAGTCAGAATGGCAATCATCAAGAATACAGGCAACAATAAATGTTGGTGAGGATGTGAGAAGAAAGGTATATTCATACATTGCTGGTGGGACTGCAAATTGGTGCAACCACTATGGAAAGCAGTATGGAGATCCCTCAGAAAATTGGGAATGGAACCACCATTTGACCCAGCTATCCCACTGCTTGGTTTATACCCACAGGACTTAAAGTCAGCATGCTACAATGACATAGCCACATCAAAGTTTATAATAGCTCAATTCACAATATCTAGACCATGGAACCAACCTAGATGTCCCTCAATAGATGAATGGATAAAGAAAATGCAGTATATATATTCTATGGAATATTACTCAGCTTTAAACAAGAGTGAAATTATGGCATTGCAAGTAAATGTTTGGAGTTGGAGAATATCATGCTAAGTGAAATAAGCCAATCCTACAAAACCAAAGGCAAATGTTTTCTCTAATATGCAGATACTAACTCACAATAAGGCATAGAGCACTAGAGAAAAATAACGTTACCTTAGATTAGGTAGAGGGAAGTGAAGGGAGGGTAGGGAGGGCATGAGGGAATGGGAAAGATAGTGGAATGAAATAGACATTATTACTGTATGTATATATGTGACTACATGACCAAATGATTCTGCAACATGTACACTTAGAAAAATGAGAAATTATATCCTATATATGTATGATATATATCACAGTGCATAAATTCATTCTACTATCATGTATAACTAATTAATACAAATAAAAACATTAAAAAAAAACAGAACTGACATCCTGAGCTATTCCACAGTAAAGAATTACAAAATTAAAGAAAAGAATGCTTTAAATTCTTGTATTTTGCTGAAAATTCTTTCTCCCAGGGTCTATAAAACATTGGTTTTATATTTTACTTTTTTATTTTTATTTTTTAATCAAGTAATCTAGAACTGGGACTGTTTGATAGACCTGAAATTTGCTATGTACATAAGGTTCAAAGTTTCCTTTCCTTTTTTACAAATAATTTTGCAATGCTTTTTTCCCATAATATTTAAGTTTTTCGATGTTTACATATTTTTACTCAGTGAATCACAAGTTTCTTTTCCTGGTCCCTGATCAATTTTAAACTGTTAGAACACCACTGGCACTATTAACTGCCTTCTGGGTAGCCTCTTTAGCTTGGTGGTTTTGTAGTACAGCTATAGTTTCATCAACCTTAGAATAGAGAGACTCTGGAGACGCAAGCATATAAAGAAGTTCTGAATTATCAATCTCCAATAACATGCCAGTGATTTTACCAGCAAGAGTAGTGTGCAGAGCTTGAATAAGAGGAAACAGCTATTCACTTAATATTTGCTTTTGCTCTGGAGGGGGGCAGATGCCAACGTGGAAGTAGTCAAAGGTTCCTGACTTTGTACATGAACAGCAGGCTGTTGCATGGTAACTTGTGGCTGTGCATTAAGATGTTGCTGAGGATTACAAACTCCCACAGCATATTTATACTGTGGAATGGTGCAGACAGCAGGGGAAGCTGAAGCAGCAGCAGCTGCAGGACTTGGACCCATTGTCTGTGTTGATGTGCTAGCAACATGCTGGGTTGACATGACTTGTGGAACTTGTGAAGAAACTGGTTTCATATTACTAAATGGTGGTCTATGAGTGGCTGGGAGGATAGCACTGGGCATATTTTGGAATGGATGAGGTCTGGCACCCTGAGCATTCCAGCGAGGACTTGGTCTTACTTGACCAATTTGGTTAGGAGGATAGCGTGCAGCATGATTCTGAGTCTGTGGGATAGCTGCCATGAACTAACCTGAAGGAGGTGCTGGCTTGTAGGAGTTGATTACAGGGTTGGGCACAGCTTGTACACTTGCCAGCCATTCTCTGCATATACTGGTTAGTGAGGTGGACCTGGCACTCTTCTTTGTGCTGATCTAAAGCTACAAACAGTGGCTTGGTGGCCACAATTCTAACATTCATTTCTGTAACTGCTTTAGTGGCTTCTTCTGGGGAGGAGAAACATACAAAACCAAACTCTTTGCTACAACCACCCTTCATCATAACCTTTGCACTAGTCATTGTACCAAATGGAGAAATCTCTTTCAGCAGACGTTCATCACCAATACCATTAAGGTTTTTCACATAAACGTTAACACCCTGGTATCTGTTGATCTCATCTTGATTTATCTGTTCAAATTTGTGCTTAAGTTCCATCTGCTGTTCCACTTTTTTCTGAGCTCAACCAACATAAATTTGTTTTCCATTGAGCTCCTTTACATTCATTTCATCCACAGCTTCTGTGCATCTTCATGCCTTTCAAAGCTTAAAAATCCAAATCCTTTGGATTTTCCACTTTCATCAGTCATTACTTTTACACTTAAGGCAGGTCCAAACTTGCCAAAGAGACCCTTAAGGCTCTCATCATCCATGTCTTCTCCAAAATTCTTAATATAAACAAGAATGCCCTAGCTCCAAATTCTTTATGAGATTTAAATCATCCAACAAAAAGTTTGTGATCATGTAGAAGCATTCCATTCATTTATTCAATAGCTCCTTCAGCTGCTTCCTGTGTCTCAAAATGTAAAAATCCATGGCCCTTGGCACCATTTTCATCACAAACCACCTTACATGAAAGACTGTTACCAAAAGCAGAAAATATATCATACAGTGCTTTATTATCAATGGATCTGTCCAAATTTTTAATGAATATGTTGCCTACTCCACTTTTGCAAACGACGAATCGCGTGGAGACCACACGATGCGTACTAGCTTGCCCCTTATAACATCAAAATTCATGGTGTCTAAAGCACACTCCTTGTCCTCCTGCTGCTGGAAGTTCACATACGCGTAGCCCAAGGAGCAGAGGGTGATCATGTCCCTGCAGACCCGGATGGAGAGGATGGACCTGACAGGCCTGAACTTCTCCTAGAACACTGCCTTGGTCACAATGGTGTGTAGGTCCCCCACGTAGAGCTAGGCCATGGAGTATCTTGGGGCGCTGGGGTTCATCTTGGCATGGCTGCCCTACAGGGCCACAGGCTGCGACCTTTCCGACCTTTCCGTGAGAGGAGGAGAGGAAGTGATGGTTATTTGTATTCTTGATGATTCCAATTTTGATAGATGTGAGATAGAATCTTGATGCAGTTTTGATTTGCATTTTCCTGATAGCTAATATTGTTGAATATTTTTCATAAAATTAAAATTACTGGTCATTTGTACTTTTTCTTTTGATAAAATATCTGTGTAATAACTTAATAGGTTATTTGAGAAGTTTTTTTGTTTGTTTGTTTTTTTTCATGAGTTTTTGAGTTGTTTAATTCTTGGTGTGGATACACTCTCCAGAGAATAGTGAGCAAAAAAAAAAAAAAAAAAAAAAAAAAAAATTCTGAATTTCACATTCTGTCTCTTCACTGTATTGTTTCATTTGCTGTGCAGAAGAGTTTTAATTTGATGTCACTGCATTTATCAATCTTTGGTATTTTCTGAGCTATAGGAGTCCTATTCAGGGAGTCTTTGCCTATGCCTACATATTGGAGCTTTGCCCTGTTTTTTCTTTTTTAAATAGCATTTGCAAATTTTGGGGTCATACACCTAGGTCTTTGTACACTTGGAGCTTTTGTGTTTGTGTGTGTATGTGTGCGTGCGCGTGCGTGTGTATGTGCAGGTGTGTAATGAGGATCTAGTTTCATTCTTCTGCATGTAGATATCCAGTTTTCCTAGCCTCAATTATTAACTAGTCTGTCTTCTTCCTAATGTACCTTTTTGGCAACTTTATCAAGAGTCAAATGACTATAGCTTTGTGGTTTTGTCTCTCTGTCTTTTATTCTATTCCATTGGTCTATATGTCTTCTTTTTTTCTTTTTCTTTTCAGTTTCAGGCCCATATTTTTTTTATTATTATGTCCCTATAGCATTTAATATTTTTAAGGAGGAATTAGAGAATTAGAGGTGAGAAAGAAATAAAAGGAATACAGATAGGAAAGGAAGAATTTGAATTATCCCTATTTTCAGTTTATATATCTATATTCACTTTTCTTGGCATCAGTTTGTTTAGAAGGCTAGATTTCCAAAATAAGTTTTGGTAACTTTGTCAAATATCAGATAACTATATCTGTATGGGTATATCTCTGTGCCTTCTGCTCTTTTCCTTTGGTCTTTCTGTTTTCCTGCCAATACTACACTGTTTTTGTTTTTATAACTCTGTAGTATAATTTGAGATCAGGTATTGTGATGAATCCAGTATCACAGTTCTTGGTCCCCATTGCTTTGGCTATTCTGGATCTTTTATTTTTCCAAATAAATTTTAAGACTGTCTTATCTAGATCTGTGAAGAATTTAAATGGTATTTTAATCGAGATTGCATTGAATATGTACAGTGCTTTTTTGGTAATATGGCCATTTTCCAAATATTAATTTTGCCTATCCAAAACATAGGAAGTCTTTCCATCTTCTGAGGTCTTCTTCGATTTCTTTCTTCAATGTTCTGTAGTTTTCATTGTACAAGTAGGTCTTTCACCTCCTTGATTTGATTTATTCCCAGGTATTTATTTATTTATTTATTTTGTGTGTGTGTGTGTGTGTGTGTGTGTGTGTGTGTGTGTGTATGGTTATTGTGAGTGGGATAGTTTTCCTGATTTTTCTTTTCTTATCAGATTCATTTTTCAAGTATAGGAATTTTTGTATGTTGACTATGTATCCTGGTATTGTGCTGACTTTCTGTATCAGTTCTAGACATCTGTTGGATTTTTAGAGTCTTCTACATATATAGGATCATGCCATTAATAAACAGATAATTTGACTCCTTTTTTTCCCATTCAGTTTCCCTTAGTTTCCTTTTCTGACTTGATTTTCCTAACTGGAGTTTCAAAAACTGTATTGAATGCCAGAGTTGAGGGTGGAAATCCTTGTCTTGTTCATGATTTTAGATGAAATGCTTTGTTTTTCCTCTGCTCAGTATAATGTTGGCTTTGGGTTGGTCATATATAGCCTTTATAACATTGAAGGTAAGTTTCTTCATCCCTAGTTTCTCCAATATTTTTAACATGAATCAATACTGGATTTTGTCCAAAGCTTTTTCTGTTTCTATTGACATGGTTCTGTGATTCTTGTCCTTAATTCTATTTATGTGGTGAATTACATTTATTGATTTGCATATATTGAACCAAACTTGCATCCCAGGGATGAAACCCTCTTGATCATTGTCTACTATATATATGCTTAATGTGTTTTGTAATTCACAGTGCTAATAATTTACATTGTAGATGGACACACTACCTTTATTTTATTTATTTATTTTTATGTGGTGCTGAGTATTGGACCCAGTGCCTCACACATGCTAGACACGGGCTCTACCACTGAGCCACAACCCCAGCCCTATGCTAGTATTTTATTAAGAATTTTTACATTGGTTTTCAGGAGGGATTTGGTCTATGGTTTTCTTTGACATGTTTTGTCTGGTTTTGATAACAGGGTAATACTGGTATCATAGAATAAATTTGGAAGCATTCCCTCCATTTCTGTTGGGCCAAGGAATTAAACAGACACTTCTCAGAAGATGATATACAATCGATCAACAAATATATGAAAAAAATGTTCAACATATCTAGCAATCAGAGAAATGCAAATCAAAACAACTCTAAGATTTCATTTTACTCCAGTCAGAATTGCATCTATCAAAAATACAAACAACAAGAAATGCTGGTGAGGATGTGGGGAAAAAGGCACACTCTTACATTGCTGGTGGGACTGCAAATTGTTGAAGCCAATCTTGAAAGTAGTATGGAGACTTCCTAGGAAAACTTGGAATGAAACCACCATTTGACCCAGCTATCCTACTCCTTGTTCTATACTCAAAAGACTTAAAAAAAAACAACAACAACAACAACAACAACAAAAAAAAAAAAACAGCTTACTACAGGGACACAGCCACATCAATGTTTATAGCAGCACAATTCACAATAGCTAGACTGTGGAACTGTCGCTGCCTGAAGCGGAAGTCGCTTGGAGCAGCGAATGCCACAGGAAAATTCGGAGGCAGGATGAAAATGAAAAAAGGTCTTTTATTCTTCTTCTCTCTCCAGCTCCAGCAATCACTCCAAATGCTCTAACTCCAACCACCACCTTCTTCTTCCCACACACACTAACGAACCTCACCCAGTTATATACATATAGCTTTAACAAGGACACATGCTTACAGCTCAAGCTTACAGGTGCATCACGCAGTGTTCACGGGCATACAAAGATTCTTTGAATAATGTATTAATATCAGGTGGAAACTAGAACATCTTTTATGGCTCTCAGCTAACCGCAATCTTTAGCTATCTCCTTGATTATAGGCTCCTTCATTTCCCCCTTTTAGTTTTAAAAGAGGGGATGTTCTAGGACATCCATGTGCAACCGACATTCTTACCCGTCATGGGAGTCTAGGCTGTCCTGACTCCTGGCTTAGGTTGACATGCCGGCCACATTAGACTGTCCCGTGCGACTGTGCCGTGTCTTAGGTTGTCCCCTTCTGGGGATCTTACCCGTCATAGGCTAACCAGCCATCCAATAGAGCCCTTCAGGATCGACTGTGTGTTGACTAACAGCCATCCAATTTTTAGGAGATGCTGCGGCTTTAAGGCGGTAAGCCTACTGCTGACGAGCCAAGTTTCCATATCATATCAAGTTCTTTAAGCGAATCAGCTGCCCTTAGTTTCATCAAGTAACGCACTGAGTTCTCTTAGACAAATACCTGCAAGGCATTGTCCCGTAATGTCCCAAAATAATGGAAAATCAAAATGTCCATAAGTTATAACACATAGATTCAGGAGGCCCCATGCATGCAGAGCAGAGGCCACACTGCTGGTTAGGTTGTTTGATGCTTGAGCAGCAGGGATGCTTGCAGCGACCGCGGTCCCTGCAGTTGTAGCAGCAGCCGTCTTTTTTATGTCTAGACATTTCCACCGGCAAATCTTCAGGGCCCGCTACCTAAAATCTCAAGCATCCATTATTAAGGGAAAGGCAGTGCTATTCCAGCACTGAGATCAAAAGGTGAGCTGTCAAACTAAAAAAAGAATTATTAGAGTAGAAAATAAAAGTTGATCTCTGCTCACACACATTGCTGCTTAAGCTCCCACAAACATAAGCTGGCAAAATATCACATTCAGAAATAATCAAAGAGAAACTGAGGGTGTTTACTGCATTAAAGATAAAGAAAAGCTAAAGGCACTTTGGAAAAATAATTTGTTAGCTGGAATCCTCGAGTCTCTATATACACAGCAATCCTATACCTGTTGAAATAATTCAAATTAATCAGCTATTAAACAAATGAAGTTAATAACAAATAAATGATCCTCTGTCGGAACACCAAAATATCAGATTATACAACATTAAACATATTCACAGCTGAAGAGAAGTCCCGGAGACAACTATAATTTAAAATTGATTATCATTATAATTGATTATCTAATTAAAATATTCTGAACTTATATGAATATCTATCTATCTATCTATCTATTGATTATCTAATTAGAATATTCTAAGCTTAAATGAATTAACGTTTTTTGGATCTATATCTATCTACCTATTTTTTTTTAAGCGCTTAATTATTTGTGACATCACACTAGACAGACGCACATATAAACATATATTTGTGACATCACATTAACATGAAATTTAGACAAATGCACAGACATAAAGACATATATAAAAGAGAAAAAAAAAAGTACAATTGTGTATACACTGAAGAGAGATCTTCTTGTCCCGGCCGGGAAGAACGAAATTTAAGTTGTAAATTTAATGGAGGACTCTTTTAAGGGAATCGCTCCATACCTTCATTTTGGTCCTCTTGATTTTGTACATGTTTATTCAATCTAGACTCCTCAATAACTTCGTCTTGATCCTTTTGACTTTGTACCTGCTTTATCAATCTAGATGGTATCCATATTGGAGAGGATTCGTGCTTTGGAAAAACACAAAAAGATCCTCTCCCCCAAATTAATACTGGGTCTGGACCCTTCCATGTACCTGAGAGAACATCCTTCCAGTAAACCAAAGGTTTATGTTGTTGGTGTGGGTTCCAGTGTCTATCTCCAGCCGAATGTCCATTAGAATCTAAAGTTAAGAAATTTAGGGTAAACAGGGCAACTGCCAATCTGTCCTTAGGATTTTTCCAGTTTCCATCTTTTTGCTTTAGTAACATATTTTTAAGTGTCCGATTTGCTCTTTCAATTATTCCTTGTCCCTGAGGATTATAAGCGATACCTGTTTTGTGGATAATATTGAACTTTGTACAAAATTGTTTGAAGGATGTGGATGTATATGCAGGGCCATTATCTGTTTTAAGCATTTTGGGGATGCCCAATGCAGCAAAAGCTTGCAGACAATGAGATATAGTATCTTTAACTTTTTCTCCGGAATGTAAAGAAGCAAAAATCATGCCTGAGCATGTATCTATGGTGACATGAATAAATCGTAATTTTCCAAAACTTGGCTCATGTGTGACATCCATCTGCCACAAATGATTGGGCATCAAACCTCGTGGGTTAACCCCATAATGTGGATTGGGCAAAAGTGTTACACAAGATGGACATTCTTTTACAATTCTACGAGCTTGTTCTTTTGTGATTTTAAATTTTTGTATTAAGGTAGTACTGTTAACGTGGAACTGGGAATGAAATAATGTAGCTTGTTGTAATGTAGTAAATATAAACATTGTTTTAGTGAGGGCATCAGCTTTTTGACTACCTTCATGGAGAGGACCAGGCAGATTAGTGTGAGCTCTTATGTGACCTATAAATAAAGGTTCTTTTGTGTTGTCATAGGAGATTTTGGATTTGAGAAAACAATTTAAAAGCTGGAGTATGTGGTGCTGTTGGACCTGCTAGCTCCAATTTTGGGACAGCATGTACAATATAATGGCTGTCTGAAAAAATATTCATAGGCTGTTCTTTAAAATTTTCCAGAGCTATTATTATAGCTTCGAGTTCCACTAATTGAGCTGATTTTTGATTAGTGATATGAATCATTTTTTCATTTTGAGTGACTACTGCAGCAGTACCGTTAGAGGATCCATCTGTAAATACATTAAATGCTTTAGGAATGGGTTGAGTTTTTATTACCTGTGGGAATATGATAGGATGATTGATACAAAAGGACAGTATAGGAGATTTAGGAATATGATTGTCAAAATTTGCAGAAGTAGAGCATATAGCTATAGCCCAATCATTATCATTGAAGCACAAATATTCAACCTGTGACGATGACTAAGGAGTAATAATAGTAGAGGGATGAATTCCAAATATTTTAGTAGAGGTTTTAAGTCCTTGAAGAATAAGTTTAGCCACCATGGAGGTATAAGACTCAATTGTACTTTTAGGAGAGACAGGCAAGTATCCATAATATAGGTCCCTGTTGCCAAAATACTCCTGTTGGAGTATATTGTGAAGGAATAATAATCAATATTAGTGGTTGTGCAAAATCAAATCTATCACAATGGGATCTTTCAATGGCCTGTTCTACTAATTTTAGAGCTCTCCTGGCCTCAGGAGTTAATGTTCGAGGTGAGGATGGGTCAGGGTTCCCACGAAGGATGTCAAATAAGGGTTTTAATTGTCCAGTAGTGAGGCTTAGTGTAGGGCGAAGCCAATTAATGTCACCCAGTAATTTTTGGAAATCATTGAGGGTGGTCAAATGTTCTTTACTTATTAGAATTTTTTGGGGTTTAAGAAAAGTATCCATGATTTTAAAGCCTAAATATAGTATAGGTGATCTGCTTTGAACTTTTTCTTCTGCTATATATAATCCATATATTTTTTTAGATTTTTTGTTATTTCACTAAATATATTAAATAAGATTTGTTGATTAGGGTGAGCTAATAAAACATTGTCCATGTAGTGTAGACACATGAGGTCTTGATATTTGTTTTTAATGGGCTGTATAGCTCTGTCCACATATAGTTGGCACAGTGTAGGGATATTTGCCATTCCCTGCGGCAATACTTTCCATTGATATCTTTTATCAGGGCCATTATTATTAATAGAAGGAATTGAAAAAGCAAACCTGGGGGCATCCAGAGGATGTAGGGGAATGGAAAAGAAACAGTCCTTTATATCAAGGGTTATAAGGTAATAGTTTTTTGGAATAGCTACAGGATTAGGAAGTCCAGGTTGAGTAGGGCCCATAATTTGCATTGTTTTGTTAATTTGTCTTAGATCTTGTAATAGTCTCCATTTTCCTAATTTTTTCTTAATTACAAATATGGGAGAATTCCAGGGAGAGGTGGAAGGCTCTATGTGTCCTGCTTCTAATTGTTCTTTAACTAATTGATGGGCAGCTTGCAATTTTTCTTTGGATAGGGGCCACTGAGGGACCCAAACTGGCTTATTAGAGAGCCATGGTATTTTTAAAATTGTTTTCTCAGTGGCCCCTAGATTAAATGTCCTTTGCCTTTTTTATTATGATTAGGATTTTTATTCTTAACACCTGCAGGCTTGGTCGCTAGGTGTAGCCCCATTTGATGTAAGATATCTCTTCCCCATAGGGTAACTGGCAAGCTGTTTAAAACATAGGGTTTGAATGTTCCTGTATGGCCTTCATTGTCTTGCCAACTTAAGATTACAGCACTTTGTGCTGGGGTATTACTGTATCCCAAGCCTCTTAAACTGGTTGAGGCTTTCTGTAGAGGCCAGTGCTTAGGCCATTGTTGTAGATTTATGATGGAAGAGTCAGCTCCTGTATCAATCAGCCCCTCCATCTCTATACCTTGAATTTTTAATTTGCACATAGGCCTCCGTGAACAGTCCTGGACCCAGAAAGCCATAGGTCCTGAACCAGTGGAACCGAATGCTCTGCTATTTCTATTTTGTGGCATGCTTTTAAAACAATTATGGAGACTGGGAATGAGGAGCAGCTGTGTGATTCTGTCTCCTTGATTTACGGAGATGATGCCCCTGTGTGTACTTAGCATTATTTTAATCTCTCCATTATAATCTGAATCAATAACCCCTGGTATCACATTAAAGCCTAGTAAACTTTTGGAACTACGCCCAAGGATTAGTCCCACATTTCCTGAAGGGAGAGGTCCCCTGATTCCCGTAGGAATCAGCTGAACCCCCATTTCAGGTGTCAGGACCATCTGGGCAGTAGAACAGAGATCTAATCCTGCACTTCCTCTTGTCCCTCTGATAAGGGAGTTAATGGGTAGGAGGGACTGTGACGAGGAATTATTTGAATCTGAGGGCCTTCCTCCTCTAGTGCCTCGTACATTTGTCGGCCCTGGGGCATTGGGCCCCGTGCCCCGTTTTTTGAAATCCTGGATAAATCATTTCCATATATATCATATCTAGAATGGCATTGATTGGCCCAATGTATACCCTTTTTGCACCTGGGGCATCGGCCTGGAGCGCGGTATGAATTTGATTTTATTACCTTTGGGGGATATTGCTTAGCATATCTTGGTTGATTATAATAATGTTGTCTGGAATATCCTGTTCTAGGTTGAATCCTTTGGGAATTTTGAGGGGAGGAATTTTTCATCACTGCAGCAATTACGTTGCCTGTGATAACAGCCTCATTAATGTCTTTGCACAGTCTGATATAAATTGATAAGTCTTTTTTACTTCTCCACGGCCTTATTGCATCCTGGCAATATTTATTAGCGTTCTCGTATGCTAATTGGAACTAGAGGCATAGCTTGCTCGACTTTGCCAAAAACTCTAGATGTTGTTTTTAAGAGCCTATCTACAAAATCAGCGTAAGGTTCGTTAGGCCCTTGTATAACTTTTGATAGGCTGCCTTGCAGATCCCCTGTGCCTGAGATTGTCTTCCAGGCTTTCACAGCTGCAGTGTGTATCTGGGCATACACACCTGGATCGTATTGTAGCTGATTTTGTAGTTCGGCGAACTCACCCTCCCCTGTGAGCATATCTATATTGCGTTGAGGGAAACCTGCTGCAGCATTTCTCTTTGCTATTTCTGAACAAAGTTCCTGGAATTGAGTTTTCCAGATTAGGTATTGTCCCCCACTTAGTACCGCTCTGCATAGACTTTTCCAATCTGAGGGGGTTAAGGTTAGGGTGTTAAGTGACTCTATCATACTTAATGTGAATGGAGCTTGAGGCCCATAAGTCATTACCACCTCTTTAAAAATCTTTATTGTTTTAAAGTCTAGGGACTCGTGATAACTTTGTCCCTCTTCATTTTGAGATACCGGCAGGTCTAGGTGCTCCTGTGGTCTATGTTGTTCGAGAGCATATAAGCGCTCAGAAAGGCCACCAATTTTTACCTCAAGGGCACGTACACTCTGATCAATACTCTTTATTGTTTCTGTTAGGGATTCTATCCATGAAGGAGCAGAGGGCACTAGTGGTTCCTCTATTTGACGGTCTTTTCTCTTTTTTAATTTCTTTTTGTTCTTTTTATTGGAGACTGTGCTCTCCAAATCGCTTTTTGATTCCTCTTCACTACTAGCTTCATAATTCCTAACAGGCTCAGTGGAGGAGACCGTACTTTCATGGTTTGGCTCCTTGTTACTATTATTACTTTCACTAGTATCCTGAGTTTCAGCTTCTAAGGAGAGTACATACTCCTCAGCTCATTTTATTAAGCTTCTGATGGCTTTTGCAGATCTTACTTTTGAATTTACATTCCTACTCTCCTTGCTGGTCTCAACTGAATCAGAGGATATGCTTTCTTGTTCACTTTTCTCACTATCTGAGTTCTCAATATCAAAAATTTCATTCATGGCTTTTGTAAACCGACTTTTTGTTATATTTGCTCCCATCTTTTTAAATTTTCTTTTTTCTTACCTGGCCGCCGAATTCCCCGTACAGGCCACCACCTGTCACTGCCTGAAGCGGAAGTCGCTTGGAGCAGCGAATGCCACAGGAAAATTTGGAGGCAGGATGAAAATAAAAAAAGGTCTTTTATTCTTCTTCTCTCTCCAGCTCCAGCAATCACTCCAAATGCTCTAACTCCAACCACCACCTTCTTCTTCCCACACACACTAACAAACCTCACCCAGTTATATACATATAGCTTTAACAAGGACACGTGCTTACAGCTCAAGCTTACAGGTGCGTCACGCAGTGTTCACGGGCATACAAAGATTCTTTGAATAATGTATTAATATCAGGTGGAAACTAGAACATCTTTTATGGCTCTCAGCTAACCACAATCTTTAGCTATCTCCTTGATTATAGGCTCCTTCATGGAACCAACCCCAATGCCCATCAGCAGATGAATGGATAGGGAAACTTTGGTATATATACACAATGAAACACTGCTCAGCACTAAAAGAGAATAAAATCTTGGCATGTGCAGGTAAATGAATGGAGTTGGAAAAACTAATGCTAAGTGAAGTTATCCAATCCCCAAAAAACAAAGAAGATACTGACTTATAAAGGCAAGGGAGGGGGGATGAGAGGAATGAAGGAACATTAAATAGAACAAAGAGGGGGAGGCAGGGGAGGGGACAAGGGGATAGAAATAATGATAGAATGAGTTAGACATTATTACCCTAAGTACATGTATGAAGACACAATTGTTGTAAAAATACTTTATGTAAAACCAGAAACTTGAAAAATTGTGTTCTTTATATGTAATATGAAATTAATTGCACTCTGCAAACACATATAACAAATTAGAATAAAAAAAAAAATTTAAAAAGTTTTTTATCAGTTTTTCTTTAGAGGTTTGGAAGAACTCAGCTGAGGCTCTATCTGGTGCTAAGTTTATTGTTGTTGTTGAAAGGGTCTTAATTGGTTTTTTAATGTCATTGCTTAATACTTGTTTGTTTAGGTTTTCCGTATCCTCATATTTTGTGTGCATCATGTATTCAGAAATTTGCATATCTTCTATTTTTCATGTTTTTTGGAGTACAAATGTTAAAATATTTTCTAAAGAACTTCTGGATTTCTGAAGTATCTTTGTTGATAGCTCCTTTTTCATATCTAATTTCATTGATATGGATTTTTTTTCTGCCTTTCTTTTGGTTAATTTAGCTAAGGCTTTATCAATAATGTTCATCTTTTCAAATAACCAACATTTTTCATCTATATTTTGTATGTTTTCTTCTGAATTTTATTAATTTAAGATTTGAAAATTATTTCCTTTCTTTCACTAATTTTAGAATTTGTTTCTTCTGGCTTTTTAGGGTCTTTAGTTGTACCACTCAATTATTTATTGAAAACTTTCTCTTTGTTTAAATAAATAAGTGCTCATTGGTATACCTTTGCTCTTAAAACTTCTTTTATACTCTCTGAGAAATTTTGATCTCTTGATTTTGTATTTCATTTCTTTTATAATCTCATACTTAAAGGAGTATTGTTCAATCTCCATGTTTTTATGTGGTTTCTGTAATTGTTTTTGCTGTTGAATTCTAATCTCATTCCATTATGATCTGATAAGACACATGAGACTATATCAAATTTTGTACTTGCTAAAATATACATTGTGACTTAGAATGTAATATGTTTTGGAAAATATTACACAAACTGCTGAAAGGAAAGTGAATTAAGCTCTCTTTCTGTGAAGTACTCTGTAGATATCTGTTTGGTTAATTTGATTTATAACATTATTTATGTTGGAGCTATATTAATTTTATATCTGGACAACTTATCTATTTTGAAAGGGGTGGATTAAAATTACTTAGTATTATATTAGGGTCTATCTGTGATTTAATGTCAAGAAGTATTTGTTTTATGGTGCACTGATATTTGTGGCATAATTATTTACTCTCTTTACTTCTTATTGGATTATCCTGTTAACAGTATGTAGTAGACTTCTTCATCTCTTCTGATTAATTTTTGTATGCATTTGCTTTGTCAGATATGATAATCACTACTACTGCTTGTTTTGGGACTGCATTTGCATGGAATATTTTTTCTGTCTTTCACTTCCAGCTTGTGGATGTCTTTGCCTGAGATGAGTCCCTGGCAAACTGAGTTAAATCTGGTTGTTTGATACTTTCTGCTAATTTCTTTTAATTAGGGAGTTTAGACCATTTAAATTCAGTATTGTTATGACTAGATATTTGTTGTTTCCTGCCAGTTTGGTCTGCTTGCTATATTTAATTTGGTCTTAATTTGCATTTAGTTTGTTGCTTTTTAGAGAGGTTCATTCATTTGGGAGTTTGGAGCTTTGTTTTTGAAATATGTGTATGTGTGTGTGTGTGTGTGTGTGTGTGTGTGTGAGAGAGAGAGAGAGAGAGAGAGAGAGAGAGAGAGATTTTGGTACAGCTTGCTTCGTGGTTATGAATTCTTTTAGTTTATTGTCATCATGGGAAAGTTTTCATTTCTTATTCAACTTTGAAAAGTAGCTTTGTTAGATGTAGAAGTCCTGGATGGCAATTGTTTTCTTTTAGAGCTTGGAATATTTCAATTCAGGCCCTTCTTCATTTTAGAGACTGAACTGAGAACTCAGAAGCAAATCCTTTTGATTTGCTTCTAAATGTGACCACATGTATTAATATTCTTTCCTTATTTTCTATATTAGGCATTTTGATTATAATGTGTCTTGGAGAGGTTCTATTTTGATCTTGTCTATTTAGGGTTCTATATACCTCTTGTGTGGGGATGACCATATCATTTGATTTCTCAGGTTAGAAATATTTTTCACTATTATTTCACTTAGTTTCCTAATGCCACTAGTATCTTCATGTTCTCTTCTATCCCAATGACTCCCAAATATGGTCTCTTGATGTTCTACCAGAGTTCTATGATCATGGGCCTTTTTTTTTTTTTTTTTCCTTTATTGCACACCGAGTGTTCAAATTTATAAACCCTATCCACAAGGCCTGAATTTCTGTCTTCAAGTCTGAAATTCTATTTTCTAAGTAATCTAATATGTTAGTGATAGGGTGAAAGAAATTTGTTATCTGATTCATTGTGTCTTTCATTTCCAGGATTTCTGATTGGTTTCTTTTCAGTATTTTTATTTCTTTATTAAAATGATCTTTAATCTCATGTATTGGCTTTCTTAATTTATTCCTTAGATTGTTGTTGTTGTTGTTGTTGTTGCTCATTGAACACTTCAATAATCAGTTTTTTTCTCTCTTTCTCTGTAATTGTGTCCACTTTCATAATCATGGGTTCCTTTATTGAAGAAGTGTAAATGTGGTGGTTGAGGGAGCCTAAGCATCCTTGGTGTATGGTTATTACTTTTATTCTCTTGACTTCTATCTGTTTTTGCTGTTTGAGCTTATGGCAAGGAGTGGAACAGAGGCCACTCTATCTATTCCTACTTAGAGTCTGGTCATTGGTATGTGTTTTCTGTTCTACATGTTGAAGTATTGCTGGAGCTTCATCAGGACTAGTTCATGAATGGAATTAATTTTGTTGTCACTTAATTGAGTTGTGAATGTAACTCAGCAGCAGGATCTCTATCCCTTGAACTTTTGTATCTCAATTACTTTCAATACTCTCTTACAAAAGCAGTGAGCAAAGAATAGCAGTAATGATAGCAACCAATATACAGTCTTAAAATAGATGTCTCATGCTTACTATGACATCAGCATTTCACAGCAGCATTAACAATAAACAGCTATGAACTAGATCTAACATTAAACAGCAGTTGTCAACTACAAGTTCCACCAAATTAGTAACCACAAAAACATGAATGGTGTGGGATTGGAAATATGTAAACTAAATAATTCTAATACACAGGAAAATTATGTCACTTAAGTGAAGAGAAAATGAAGTTAGAATGCAAAATAAATTTTGAAGTATTGGAAAAATTAACAGATGGAAAGGGATACTGAAAATTGACATTTTTTTATGGACAGACTACAGCATTGAACTCCTAAAGTATGACTGATGCAGGGTTCTAAATGGAAAATTCCAACAGGATAGGACATTCTGGCTGTCATTTGGAACTTTGTTGGAAGATATTTGATATGGAAACATGCACTATTGCTGGGGAGAGGCCAATCTTTCCTCTATGTCTGGGTCTTAGGAATCTAGTGAAAATTTTCTTCTTTGAGTGGAGAAATGTAACCCTCCACAAGTCTCACATATTCCACTGCCATGGATGTGACTTCCCCAGGATCAGGCCTTGCATGCAGACATGCCTGGCTTTTTAGTTTCTAGTCTCTTCCTAGGTGCTTGCATGGGCCTCCAGCAACAAAGGCAACTCAGCCTCTGTCTCTGCAGTATCCCAAGACTGGATGCCCCTGGGTACAATCTTTTTGGTATGTGTTTCAGTCACACTGGCCTGGCACACTCTGAATCCTAAAACAGAGACTACTGGGACATACTGTTGACACCCTTTATGAACTCCTGATCTCCAACCTCTGCAAACTCCTGTCTGGCCACTTGTAGATGGCTCTCACCATGACTCTCCACTCAAAAGTCAAGAGATTCTGATAACTTTTGAATTATCAATTTGCCAACTATCTTTGGGTTGGTTAATATCCCTCTCTATTCCATAGCTTCTCCTCTCTTCCTGCCTGTGTTATCCCTCCCATCTGCAGGCAACTAGTGGCACTGATATTAATGCTAGCAAGGCTGGCATATCTCTAGTGTGTTATTTACTTATCTAGATTCAAAACTTCTGAATCTCTTTGTCTTTATGATTGCTTTTCTGTTCAAGTTTGAATTTCATTGAATTCACTCTGGTATTTATCTCCCCAGAAAGCAGTACTCCTGCTGCTAGAATCTCAAACTGAGGATCAACTGGAGAAAGCACCCTTGCTGTAATCTACCATCTGTCCTCCCTTCAGCTTATTATAAATTGTGTACTTAATTTAAATTTACCTCATTTAATTGCTTATATTCTGTCAATCTTTACACATACTTCTACAATCCATGATGGAAAAATGTTTAAATAAAGAATATTCTGCTAAATTTTTTGAAAGTACATGAATTGTTATATTCTCAAGAGATATGTTATTGTTTAAAATTGTTATTATACACCTTGATTTTGAAATGTATACCGGTTTAATAATGTTCTTTGACAACTCAAGCCCTCCTGGAAACTGTGGAGATGATCTTCTTTGGAAACAGGGACTTTGCAGATTTAATCAAGTTAAGATGTAATCAATCAATTTAAGGCAATTTTCTACTTGTCTTTATTTAACAGGTCCTCTATAATGTATAATTTCAAATAATTTTAGCCTATGGACAAGCATCATTTACTCTTGTTTATTTTTAATATTTTTTTTACTTGCAGATAGACACAATACCTTTATTTAATTTATTTTTATATGATGCTGAGGATCAAACCCAGTGCTTCAAACATGTTAGGCAAGTACTCCGCCACTGAGCTACAACCCCAGCCCCACATCATTTACTCTTGCAATGATAATTGCAATTAAATATGAGCATATTTGTGTGAAATGTTACTCAAGTTCTTTATTTTGATTTTTGATAAATTACTATGATGTATATAGATTTTAATACAGGTTTTGTGTTTTATTCTTCCTTTGCTATACACTCTGTATTTCTTAGTTCTTTCTTATCATAGCAAATTATGTCTTGAATAATTTTCTGTCTTCCAAAGAAACAATAATCAATCTAATTTTCCATTGAGTTTAAAATATTTATATGAAATAGGGAGCTCCGAGTTAAATATCAACTAAATAAAAGTCTCAAAATGATAATGTGAATGGAATCTTTTCAGATCAAACCAGTGAGGAATAAGAAAACTCATGGAGGGATATTGTTTGCCTTGGACTTGGGTAAATCACTGTGAGAGTTCAAAATAACATAAAATTCTCACTCCTTTCAGTAAGAGTAAAAATTTAGACACTAAGATTGCACTGAACACTTAAGAAGTATCCCAAGTAATTGCTGAAAGAATAAATGGTAGTAATGATAATCAAGACCAGGATTTCTATGTTATCAGTCAGAGAAAATATAAAATCTCAAAGGTAAATCTTACATCTTTTATGATGTAGAATAATGAAGAACACTTTAAACCATTCTAATCCATCACAATGGATTCATGATTCTTCCCTAAAATAGAAAAATGTGACCATTCAGTTTTGACTCTTGCTATTTAGAGAGTGTTAATCTCCCTTACTCTGTTCTTTTGTTTTTTTCTCCTTGTGCAGTCATAGATTATAATGAAACATACAACTTTCTAAGCCTTCCTCAGCTTTGATTTCAGACCACTATCACCCATGTATTTCATTTGAAATGAAACACTAATTTGGACTACTGTTTAGTATTCGGTGTCCTGAGAACACCAATCTCCATGGTACCTTTGTTTATCCATTCATCTAATCCCCTGAGCATATTATAAATAAAGAAGATAAAATTAATGCACTGACCAAAAGAGAAGTTATTCTCAACACTACTGATGCTGCATGTTAAAGTCTTTTAATTACACTTTGAGGAACCAGCAAGTAAATTAAAGCTTCAAACCCTTGGTTCATAAGGTAGTATTATATAGAAGCCAATTAAAATATATATTGACCTGAATGAGTGCCATGCTGAAGATTCAACCAGGGAAATGAAAGTTTACTTCTCCTCTATCCTTCTATATCCAAAACATAGCTGCCTGCAGTGCTGAGCTCCTTGGATTCAGCTTTTTTGTTAATTTATTTTTATTTGTTTTAATTAGTTATACATGATGTTAGACTGCATTTATATACTTTGATACATTATGTTGTGGAATCACATTGGTCATGCAGTCAAATATATACATAAAACAATAATGTCTTTTCATTCTACTATCCTTTCTATCCCCCCATCTCCTCCCCTTCCCTCCCTTCACTTCCCTTCATCTAATCTAAGGTAACTCTATTCATTTCTAATGCCCCCCACCCCATATTATGATTTAGTATCTGCATATTAGAGAAAATATTTGGCCTTTGGTTTTTTGGGATTGGCTTATTTCACTTACCACAATATTCTCCAACTCCATCCATTTACCAGCACATACCATAATTTCATTATTCTTTACAGCTAAGTAATATTCCATTGAATATATATACCACATTTTCTTTATTCCATCATCTATTGAAAGACACCTAGGTGGTTCCATAGTTTAGTTATTGTGAATTGAGCTGCTATAAACATTGACGTGGCCACATCACTGTCGTATGCTGATTTTAAGTTCTGTGGGTATGAACCAAAGTGTGGGATAGGGAGGTCAAATGGTGTTTCCATTCCAAGTTTTCTGAAGAATCTCCATACTGTTTTCCATAGTGGTTATACCAATTTGCAGCCCCACCAGCAATGTATGAATATAACTTTTTCCCCACATACTCACCAACATTTCTTATTGCCTCTATTCTTTTTTTTTAAATGTTTATTTATTTGCTTTAGTTGTACACAATGCATTTATGTTTCCGTGGTGCTGAGGATCGAACCCGGGTCACGCACGTGCTAGGCAAACGCTCTACCGTTGAGCCACAACCCCAGCCCTGTTGCCTCTATTCTTGATGATTGCCATTTGGACTAGAGTAAGATAAAGTCTTAGAGTAGTTTTGATTTGCATTTCTCTACTTGCTAGAGATGTTCAACGTTTTTTCATATATTTGTTGATCAATTGTGTTTCTTCTTCTGTGAAATGTCTATTCACTTCCTTAGCCAAATTATTGATTGGGTTATTTGGGTTTTTTTTGGTGTTAATTTTTTTGAGATTTTATATATCTTGGAGATTAATGCTTTATTGGAGGTGCATGTGGTAAAGATTTTCCCCCATTCTGTAGGCTCTCTCCTCACATTATTGATTGTTTCCTTTTCTGAGAAGAAGCTTCTTAATGTGAACCCATCCCATTTATTCTTTTCTTGATTTTACTTCTTATGCTTTAGGAGTCATGTTAAGGAAGTCAGATCCTGGGCAGACGTGGTGAAGATTTTTGCCTACTTTTTCTTCTACTAGTGCAGGTTCTCTGTTCTAGTTAACCTGCAAGTGACTATGTTGTTTCTCCTTTTAAGCCTATCTGTAGGTCCCATATTATCATTGATTCATAACCCTGACTATAAAACCAGTGACTGTAAAACTTAAATCACTTTGCTAGTTATTCTTATAATGAAAATATTTTACATTCTATTTTTTTTAATAATCTTAAAGTTTTTCTTCTCTGCTACTTGCATAGTATCCTTTTAAAAATTACATGAAGTATGAAATTAATGTCTGCCACAAACTATTTTGCATGCTGTTTACAGTATCTGTCCAATTTTCTGAGTCTCTGATGGATTTGGGAATTTGTTTTTCCACTTAGAAATAATTGGAAGTATAAAATATTCTCTGTTTCTTACTTATGCTGAAAGTATGTTTTCTATGCATTTTTATGTGTTCTCCTTCTTTATTCATATATATATTTTTTGAAAATACATATAAAAAATGAATGTTTTTGTTGCCAACATTGCTGTTATGCCACCTGCAAATCTGACAGAAATTTTATTTAAATATATATTATAAATAAAATATGTATATACACATATTATAAAGAAAAAAATATATACATACATATACATATATACGCACATATATAAATATATATTATAAATTATATATTACATATATATTATAAATAAAAAATATATATATACATGTGTATATAAATATATTTTTATTTGTTCTTTTTAGATAAGAATAAATTTCTTAAAAAAAATGATTGCTTTTATACAGAGCACACTATTTTATATATTTCTTTTGTACTAGGTATGTTCTGCCCCTTATCTAATTTAATCATCACAGACATATGGAAAATTAGAAGAGTTTATGTCCTTTTCATAAGTGAGTAAATTGAATCTTTGAAGAATTTGGTTACTTAAAATCATTGAGCAATAATAGCCAATATAATAACCCGATTTAAAAAACAAACAAAAACACTCTTTGCCCATTTTTATATTTTGCATAGCTTCTGCTAAAAACCTGCACTGTTTTTCTGCCTTTTTTCCCCTCATCATTTTATTTACTTTAAGCATGACTATATTACAGTTGTTTCAGGGTATGTATTAACTCAAAATATTTTACTTAACATGTAAATTACAACATTAATCAATCGAAACAAGAAATTCTTCAGTGCTGTTAAGCAATGGAGTAACCAATAAAAAATGTATAAGGTGTGAGAATTATAATGGTAGTAAAAATATTAAAGAAAGATTTAATATAATTAATATAATGAATGCATTTAGTAAAATATAGCAGTTCCTCAGTTTGAAAATGTCATGGAGCACTGGGTAAAGATCTGCAGTAGGCATTAAGATTCTGTGTTTTGTTGCTATCTCCATCCCAGGAAATGTCATCAAGAGGAAAGTTTTTCAGACTTTGTTTCTCATCATTTGTTTGTTACCATTCTCTTCTCTGTCTCATTGGACACTGTTCCCCAATATTCCTTTTTGAATTTTAATACCAATGTGTATGATGTTGTATAGTCTTTTGAGTGTGGTGTACATTCTTTGTGATTTTTGTTCACTGAGTGGGTCCCTTGGGCTAATGGAGGGAACATGGATTAAACATTAAGTAGCTCATGCTACACAAAATTTATTTAGACACCATGCTAAACAAGTTTAAAACACCTTCTGATATTTTGTCTATTTTATATTTTACTTCTTAACCTCTATAGTCAAAGAAATAGATCCACTCTGGACAAAATGGAATAACAAAGATACAAGCATTGATGACAAATAGCAAACTAATTCATTGGAAGAAAGAGGGAATTTTTTTTTTTTTTTTGACTGCTGGTTTCTCTGAATTGCAACAATGGCATTGGCTAATATTTTTACTGTTCAACAGCCATTCTGAGTAATATTGAAATTACATAAAAATCAGAGGTAAGTTGGACATACAGAAGGTACAGAAAGGCTCAAATTTCAACAATGATGCAGTATTTAAAGTCTTAACATTCAATCATATTAAGTAGAATATATTTGTGTTCCATTTTGAGATGATGTATTAAAAAGCATATAAGATGGTTAGTGTATTTTTTTTTATTATATTAGTTTATCCATTTTCTATTGATAAAATCAGGAAATTGCTATTTGCTTCTCTGTATTTTTAATTAAGTACTGTGATTAAAGAATAGACTTTAGTTTTGGGTAGT
Organism: Tamias sibiricus; assembly: GCA_025594165.1. Taxonomy (NCBI): domain Eukaryota; kingdom Metazoa; phylum Chordata; class Mammalia; order Rodentia; family Sciuridae; genus Tamias; species Tamias sibiricus. The sequence goes on from CM046661.1 coordinate 112,326,009, forward strand.
CTGAGATTATAATTGACATTTGCTAGTAGCATGAATTAATGGAAGTTACACAATCTCTGAATTTCAGTACTTTATTTTGTAAAAGGACAACAATTTCATACTTGTGCTTTGATTGATATAAAATATGAGTTTTCAGTCACTGTATTAAATAGTACATTTAGTAGACCAAAAGTACTCTAAATACCCTTCCCAGAGTTGATATTTAATTCTAGCTAAAGGAAAAATAAAATAATTTACACAGCTATTCTTAGAGTCTAAGTGTCACATGATTTATGGATCACATTTGTTTATATAATTTTATTTTAGTTGTCAAAAATACTCATGAAATTTCAACTGCATTTTTCAACAGAGAAACTGAAGCTTAATAAAATTGAATAACTCAAAGTAACAAATCCATTGCATGGCACATTTGTATTGTAATTTAGGCTTCTCTAACAGAAAAACACAAATACTTTCTATGAAAGAAAATTGTATTTATGTCATAAGTAAGAAATTAATCATGTTTTGATATGATAATTTTGTCATTATTTTCTTTTCCTCTCGTTTAAATTATATATGGCTAGTTAATGGAATGTAAGTATGAATGCTTACAGATATGAGTGTTAGTAGGTATGAAATGATCATCAGATAAGATTTGATAATATCTTTTCCCTTGGTCTGTTTTCATATACACTGCTATGAATGCAGAGAATTGAACCTGCCCATCACCACTAAAATTAATAAATATAAATTATTCTTATTTATCTAGGAAAGTCACCTAAATGATTGTGATAAACAATAAAAACAAATTCTAATAAGTCTTCTAAGTATTCAGTCAGTGCTGCTGAGGAGTCTTTGCTTTATTCATGCTGACACATGTTCTCAAAGTAACCAACCCCATGGCATGGCCCACAGCATGGAATGCCTAAGTATGGCCAGAAGTGCATTTTAGTGTGATTATAAAGCTGATATAGAGTGGCCCACATATTGAATTAAATAATTAGCCTGTTCTCTATTTAGTTAACCTAATCTCTGAACAGCTCTTGACATTCAGAAAGTCAAAAGAAAGAGTGTGACATGATCACTAAATACGTTTTGTGGAGATACGATCTGTAAAATTTCTCTAATGACCTCTGCTCAGCTTTCATTGAGAAAGAGAATTGAGCAAATATAGAAAAGTTTGAAAAAGTAGCCTTTCAAAGTTATTGCATTGCTAAGGAAAATTTCAACCCAGTGCAACTACAACAAAAACAATTATTACAAATACCATGCACACACACACACACACACAAACACACATCAGGAATCAAATGGAACCAAAGTTTCTTATCTGAGTCTGTAAAGATAAGGATCTCCTTGATCCTTCAAACCTAATGTATCCTTTAATTAGAATTTCTTTTTTTACATTGGCATTAAATATATTGCACACATCTCATCTATTTGGAGAACCACTGTTAATATTTCTTTTAATGATAGGCATTTGCAAGCAATAGGAAAATCCTGACCATGTTCTGTTGCCATCTTATTTAACAAATATTAAATATCACTTTTAATTTTCATTTTGAATGACTGAAGGAACTTGTCAGATCTTTGAAGGAGAAGTAAGAAGTCATCTTGATGTAATGGGTAAAAGGATATTGGAGTTGAATACCATAAGCAAGGAAAAAATATCAGATATGAAGGCTGAAATGTTGAGTTAAATGTTTGAAGATAGGGCTGGGGTTGTGGCTCAGAGGTAGAGCAACTGCCTAGCATGCATGAGGCACTGGGTTTGATTCTCATCACCAATAAAAATAAAATAAAGGTATTGTGTCCACCTACAACTAAAAAATAAATGTTTAAAAAACTTCATCTGCTACACAAATAAATTCCTGGAATAGTTGAAGGTGCTAAAAATCACATGCACCTTATTTACTGTCAAAATTGTAAAAACACTCATAATTTAATCAATCTTATTTAATATTGGCAAATGAATACAATCTGTTGAATTTTCATAAGTATTCTGACATTAAAAGCATGGTATTCCTCCATTAATTCTTGATTATAGAGCATCTGCTACTAGAGTTTCTTGAAGTCTTTTCTCTGGTCTTTGGAGACTATCTACAGAAATGTTCATTTTTGATACTCTCATGATCCCCCGTCTGTACTTCTTGATGACTTCCTTCATACCTCTTCCCACATTCCTTCTCAGCTTTAATCAGTAGCAAAAGAAATGAGGGAGTCCTGGTATTATTATATTTAAAAAATGTTACATTAATAGGAAGTTTAAGAAAGAAATAGATATACAATAAAGTTGAAACAAGTTAAAAACAGCATTTGCACTTTTTCACTATGTAAAATATATTTATAAAATAAAGGCCTTCCATATCAGTAAGTAATTGAAATTCCTTCAATAGAAACCAAAACTTGGTTATTCAATGAGCTGGCAGTTTGTCACTTCAGGGTGTAAAATTCTCACTTATAATCACAAACTCAAATGAGGTAAGAGTGACATTACTGGAGCAAGAGTAAAGTAGCCTGAATGAAGGATAAAAGAAACGTTAGAGGGGAGTTCCAATATGGTGCGCTAGTGGGAGGCAACATTGTGTGTCATGGTGTGACCTGTGATTCAAGTAGTGGGAATTCTGCTTCATTGGGCATGATAGAGGACCATGCACAGCTGCTTTCATGCAGGAATCATGGCTGCCATGCCTATGCAGGGCTCCAGGCCTCAGCCTCAAAGCAGAACCCTTGACTACTCACCCATGCAGGGATCTTGGGTGCCTGAGTGGGACCACTGGCATCCACACCAACTCATGACATCTGGCCACTACCCATGCACAGGAAATCCAACCACCACTCCCATGTGGACCCCCATCTACCAACATGGGACTCCCCTGGTCACCTCAACCTTGGGACTCTGCAGCCACTGCCATACTCCCCTATGTGGGGTAGACTGCCTGCATCTGGAGATGCACAGGCTCTGAAAACACCCAACAGCCACAACACTGCATGCCACAGAGATGCATCTCTGAACACATGTCCCAACACCATCTCTCAGAACCCGCCCCCCCCCACCAGATCCAACTCCCCACTGCTGAAAGCAGCTCCCTCCCTTTTAGGTTACTTTTGACACCATCTTTAGTTGGGGCAACTCCCAAATTGGAACACCATCTGGGCAGGTACCTAAAATCCCCAACTTTCCCCTCTCCCCTGCAGCTGCTAACCCAGCACTGTGACTACCCAATACAAAACAGCTCTCCAAAACATGTGTGAAGCCCCCAGAGTGCAACCCACAAGACCTCTGGAGTGAGTGGTCCCCAATTAAGAAGTAAGTAGAAAGCCAGAGGATGAGTGAGATACAGTTTAGAGATTAATTTAGAGACCAGTAACTGTGAGGTCTACAGGTAATATAAAGAAATAAGACCAAGTGCCCATATCACACAAGTGAGCATCAAAGAAGATTTTTGGGGTGCAGTCTCCCACTGGGGAAAGTGGGTGCCTTACCCCACTTCCAGGTGTCCCTGCACCCAAGACCAACCTTCCCACTCAAGTAACCCTCACAACCCTGAGGGTGGAGATACCAGCAAACAACAGAAAATCCCACCTATTGGATAAAAAAGGAAACAGGAAAGATACTGATCTCCAACCAAAACAATCCTTGTTTCATCATTTGAGATTTTTCTTCTTTTTTTTTTTTTCTCTTTCCCTCTCTGTTCTCCTGCCCTCACATCCCCAACATATGTAAAAGCAAGTACTTTGCATGAATTGGGATGCTCAGAACTGGGATGTCTGAATAATATATTAAAGTTGGGTTGTATAGTCTCTTTTCTCTTATTTTTACATTTTTTCATTTTTATTAATATTTATGTTTGTTTTATATACTCTACTATCTTCCCTCTTACTTGTCTGCCCCAAATCACTTTCTCTCTTTTCCTGCTACTAACCATCTTCTTTAGATTCCTCTTTCACACTTCTTAAGATCTAATAACTCTAAATTCTCACCTCCTACCCCCTCAACGCCTCATCCTACACTTTGCCCCTGGTTCTTTGTCCACCATCATAAACTGTAAATGCTTTTGCAAACCTACTGTTTATATTGTAGATAATAATTGAACTCACCAGTTCTGAATATTGTAACCAAACTGTAAACATTTTAAGAGCAAATAGTTGATTTAAGGTTGTATGTTGTTTGTATTGAGATCTGTTAACATTTTTCTTTCCCTCAAAGGAGAGGTATTGGAACCCTGCAGGGGCACTATAAGCCTATAAGGTAAAACTGGTATTGCCTCAGATCTACAGTGCTAGAAGGGAAGACACACAAACCACATGAAACAACAAGAGAAGAAAGTGCTCCAAACAAATCAAGATGCTGCGTTATTGGAGTTTATGGCCAATACAGCCAAAGAAATGACAGAGAAGGAGTTCAGGATGTACATAATTAAAATGTTCTGTGAATTAAAGGATGATATAAGAGAGCAAATACAGGCAGCAATGTGTCATTTCAATAACGAACTATATGAACAAATGCAGGATGCAAAAGATTACTTCAATAAAAATATAGAGGTTCTAAACATAAAACAAACAGAAAAATCCCTGAAATGAAAGAAACAATAAACCAAATTAAAAGCTCAATCCAAAGCATAGTCAATTGATATTCATTAGTGAATAATCATCTTGGAAGTTTATCTTAGCAAATTTAAATGGTTGCTAAGGGTGAAAACTACTTAACATTACCTCATATTGGAACTTCCTTAATTCATTTTTCCATGAAACATTCCTCAAGTTCTAGATAGTAAAAATACTTTAAACAAAACAACAATTATTCACTGAGCTTTGAATCACTTGAAATTATAACAGGTGGTGATTGGCTAAAACAAAGTTATAATCATTAAGTTCTGGCATTAGGGATCTATCACAGTGGTAGAGCACTTGCCTAGCATGCATGAGGCCCTGGGTTTAATCACCCTTACTGCAATAAAAAAGTGAGAGAAAGAGACAGAGAGAGAAAAAGAGAGAGATTATTACTCATGAAGTCTAAGTAAGAGTCATACAACCAGACAAATTTGTAAGAGTCTTAATTGTATGTGTGTCTATATACGTACACTTGGAAAAGTAAAACAAATAAAGAGATAATTTAATTAGAATACAAAAATAGGAGTTATTACTTAACCTTGCATGGCATTTTCTGTCTTATTTTGTGCTTAATTAAATCCTCTAAGTTAAGAATAAATGCCTTAATTTTTTTTTTTTTTTTTTTTTTTTTTTTTTTTTTTTTTTTTTTTTTTTTTTTTTAGTTTTAGTTTTTAGTTTTTCTTCTGATACCAGGGATAAAACTTAAGTACTGAGCCACATCTCCAGTCCTTTTAATTTTTTTTTTATTTTGAGATGGGGTCTCACTAAGTTCCTGAAGCTGGCTTTGAACTTGTGATCCTCCTGTCACTGGGATTATAGGCATGCACCACCACATCCAACAGTATTTTCCTAAAAAAAATAATCCACTTATATTTGTGTTTCTCTAAAAGTAACCACATTGGTCTTCTTCTTCTTCTTCTTCTTCTTGGTCTTCTTCTTCTTCTTCTTCTTCTTCTTCTTCTTCTTCTTCTTCTTCTCCTTCTTCTTCTTCTTCTTCTTCTTCTTCTTCTTCTTCTCCTTCTTCTTCTTCTTCTTTCTTCTTCTTCTTCTTCTTCTTCTTCTTCTTCTTCTTCTTCTTCTTCTTCTTCTTCTTCTTCTTTTTGAGCAACTTGATAACTCAGGAATGGTGGTGGTATTTTCCAGTTCTATGCATCTACTTTCTATATTATCTTTATGCTTCCATAAAGCATATTTTTCTTTATCTCTAATCCACACGATGCTAAAGGAACTGTTTAGGTATAGTCATTTAATAATGCTATCTTCAACATCTTCCTAAATTAAAATCATTATCATTGATACTATTCAGTCTTTGAGGAGAGAGAAATGTGTGAAGCACAGAAAAAATATTAATTTCTCTATGAATAAGGTTTATGGTTGGACAAGAAATGAAGTTAATTGTTTCTTGAAGTAGTGTTTAAACATACTAGAAAGAGCATTATCTGTTTATCAGATTTTAAGTGCCCCAAAATACTACTAAGCAAAGCTCTATAAGAAAAGGAATACTATTAGAAACTATGCTTAAGTTAGAAACTGTGTGAGTATATTTAATGGAATAGTTTAATTCCTTAAAATTTTCTCCTATTATTTCACTCAGGAGGTTATTAAAAAAAGCATTACATGTATTTTCTAAAGAAATTATTGTTTATAAAGTTGAGTGATGTGCTGATGGGCTAGGTTTCTAATGTTCAGTACTTTGCAATGAGTCATATGTAGTCCAAATTAAGCAAAATTTTACATCGTTAAACCTGTTCCTACAGTCCACAAATTTAATGAAATATTTTTTATTCAATAAGCAAGTGAATGGATGAATGAATGAAGGTTCAAAAAGCTGTTGTTTTTAGAACAGCAAATACAGACCATTATCAGCACCAAATATTTCTCTCCAGATGTCCATGGTCTGCTGCTAACCATTATTTGCTCTTAGTTTTTATCTTCCAGAACATAGAGATTCACAAGAGTATGCGTGTGTTTATTTTTAAATATATGTTATTATGTGTGCATACATATGTGCAAATGTTAATATATTTGTATATGCATATAAGTACATAAATGTGGGTACATGCTTATAACTAGTGTATGCCTTCTAAAGTTTCATGTGGCATACCACTCCTGCATCCTCAATGTCTAAATGTTGGAAAAAACTATGTACTGAGGCAAATTTCAAGATACCAATATTCCTATGACCATTATTCAATAAAGAAGGAGTAAAGAAAAAATTAAATTCTTTAGACATTCCTAGATATAGACATATAGTAGTTATAAACAAGTACATAATCATCTATGCATTTAAATACATATATATAAATATGTGAATATTTCCATATAAGTATATACATGATAGTTACATATAAATACACTCAGAAACACATATAAAATTTTAAACATATGTAACTCAATCCTTTTACTTTTACTTTTTTTTTTTTTTTTTTTTTTTTTTTTTTTTGGTACCAGGAATAACTCAGGGGCACTCAACCACTGGGCCACTCCCCAGCCTTTTTTTTGTATTTTATTAGAGACAGGGTCTCACTGAGTTGCTAAGTTCACCATTGCTGAGGCTTGAACTCGCGATCCTCCTGCCTCAGCCTCCCAGTGCTGGGATTACAGGCGTGCGCCACCACGCCCGGCCTTTTTACTTTTTGAGTTTTAAAAAAATATTATTGGTGAATTGCAATTACACATAATAGTAGGCCTCATTGTGATATATTTGTACATGCAATCTCCAATACCTCCCTCCTCCTTCTCCCTAATCACCCTCCTTTACTCTCCTCTCCCTTCTAGTCTCATGAGATTATTTTTCTCCATTTGTCTCTCTAGCTTGTACATGTAAGAGAACACATGGAACCCTTGACCTTCTGAATCTGGCTATTTCAGTCAGCATGATGTTCTCCAGTTCTATCCATTTTCTACAAATGACATAATTTCATTTTTTTATGGCTGAGTAAAACTCCATTGTGTATATATACACCACATTTTCTTTAGGTAGAATTTTGGGAGCAACAAAGATACATGTACATATTTTTTAGATGAATAGAAGGTTTCAGTACAATTGGTCTTTAGCTTCTGAAGGGGACAACTCATAGATATATACCATGAGTCAGACACTGGCATTGTTGTAATAACTACACAAATGCTATCCTCAACTCCATACTGAAATCTAACACTAAAACTTGTTATTTTCTATTTAGAAATAATTTCTAAAATCACTTCCGAACACCAATTTCAATTATTTTTATTGTGAAGAGCAGTCATTGAAGTATGTTAAGCAGATAGAAAAAAATAACTCTGGTGGCAATGCACAGGACAATTAATACAAAATTAGGGTTTTGCAATAATCCAAATAAGACCAGTAAGATCCAGAACTCAGATCTATGCAAGATGGAAAAACTACATAATAAGAAATTATTTTCAAGACACTTGAATCTTCCTTGAGGTAATATTGGGACCAAATATAAGAGTCTGTGGTGGGGGCAGGGAGATCTCAATGACATGAAGAGATATAATTCTTCATGGAGTTTTGAATTGAGGTAGGAAATGTCATCAGAGGAGTAAATAAGTGGTACAAATAAGCAGTGAAAAGGGCCAATTTGTCCACTCCATTTTGGAATTAGTGACAAGTGTCTCCTAAGAATTTTGAAAAATGATTTCAGGTGAGAAATATCAAGCAATGAATTTAAACACATAAAATTAATTCTTCAAATACTGGCTCTTAGCCATAATAAAAGTTAAATTTATTATTCTCTGAAGAGTGAGTCAAATGCAGCAATCTCACTGCACTTTTGGGAGAATACATTATATTCATCTATTTATTGACCTAAAGAAGAATACCTTATATTACCAAATGACTTGGTTCAAATGGCATGAGCATTTCAAAATCAATGGAGTTCTGTGGGAAGTAGGGAAAAAACGGGTTATCAGCAAGTAATGTTTTTTTTCTCAAGGACTGATCTACTCACAGGACTGTTGCTGCTTCCATATCTCTTTTAAATACTAATTGAAGAATTAATCTCTTACATAATAAAAAAGAGTCACAAAATCATCTAAACCAGCATCTACCAGGGAGAGTAGATTCAACATGAAAATTACTTAATGTAGCCGGGCGCGGTGGCGCACGCCTGTAATCCCAGCACTTTGGGAGGCTGAGGCAGGAGGATCGCGAGTTCAAAGCCAGCCTCAGCAATGGCGAGGCACTTAGCAACTCAGTGAGACCCTGTCTCTAATAAAATACAAAAAAAAAAAAAAAAAAAAAAATGGGCTGGGGACTTGGCCCAGTGGTCGAGTGCCCCTGAGTTCAATCCCCAGTACCACAAAAAAAAAAAAAAAAAAAAAAAAAAAAAAAAAAAAAAAAAAAATTATTTAATGTGAGTACATTTACCTTGGAACAACATTAAGAGTTCAATTCCATAACTACATAAAGGATAATATTATTCAGTTCAAAAGTTTTGTTTACAATTTGATTTCAATAAACTGAAGATGAAGTGTGAATCCGTGAAGATGAATCATGAGGTACTAATCCAGACTCTTTCATTGATATTAATCATAAATTTCATGCATTGAATGGCAATATTGTGAATAGTATTTAAATTTGTTTCATATATATGTATATATATATTATCTCATTTAATCTTTACAAACACCTTATAATTACCATAATCACCACTATAGTTCAGGTAATTAAAATCAGTCTTCCTTTTCCTCTACATCTGCCCATCAACCACCAACATGGTAGTAAACTGCTTCAGTGGTCACATGGTAATATATAGGCCTGAATGACCCAAGGATTTAATCTGGAAGGATTAAATTTCAAATGTCATTACACACACTAAAGAAGAACTCATCTCAAGGTGGGCTTTCCACACACAAATAATGTATTCATATCCCTAAGTGAAAAGCAGTAAGTTTCCAATTTTTAATTAATCATATGTAAAAATAATTTGAAAATAAAATGACACTCTGCAGTTCATTTTTACATTTAACTGTGTATTATAAACTTAAAAAAATTAGATAATTTGGATATGATGGAAAATAAACATTTTGAAATAAAAATCATGTCACTATTTTTATTGTTAAATGAGTCTCATAGAAAAGTGTATAAAAACAATAATGCAAATTTTTATGTAATAAGGTAAGAAATATGCACACATCCAGAATAACATATAAACACCACCAATAACAGGATTTTCAAGCTTATATATTCCCAAATATATCTATCCCAAAAGACCCATCAACTCTATTGATGTTGTTTTACTTTTCTTTTGACCACTACCAAAATTAACTCTTTGTTTTGGCTTTATTTTTTATTTTTGTTCAAGCAAGCTATACAAAGTACAAACAGTAAATTTCAGGTTTACACACTTTTATGAAACATAAAAATATATGCAGTCATATATTCACCAGCATGTTCAAAATAAAGAATTTTTGCATCATCCCCAAAAGTCACCTGAAATACTTGTGAGGTGTTCACTTCTCATCTCATGGAACTTAGAATCTGCTGATCCATTATTCTATGTTTTTTTTTTCCTTCAAAATGTAATAAGAAAAGCATTACATAAATAGCTAATTTTTGAGTTGGGCTTTTTTTTTTTAACATTATGTGGTATTTTTGAGAATCAACCTTATGGTTGCATATATCATGAAAGTAGGTCTTTTTTGCTATGTAGTATTTAATTTCATGGATATATCAATTTGCCAGTTGATGGAAGTTGTAAAGCTTTAAGTTTCATATTTAAGGAAAAGATCTAGTTTAGGTTTTCCTACGTACATAATACAACATATATACTGTGGTTCAGATGTTTACTTATAGAAGTCCAAGTTTTCAAGCATTGTTCATTGGAAAAGGCAATGTTTTTTTTTTTTTTCATTGAATTGCCTTGACATTTATTTCAAAAGTTAATTGAACTTATACATGAAAATCTATATTTAGATTTTATTTGAAATCCTTTGTCTTTTATATGCTATATCCTCTTAATGTTTTATAGCAAGCAATGATTTAATGACTCTAATATATACAAATCTACAAGAGTACCTATAAATATATAAAATCATATCCCCTGCTCTTTCATTTACTTAAGAAAATTTGATAAGTGCATTAAATTTTTAAGACTTGAGAGTGTACGATGTCTTAAATATTACATGTTTTCGGATTTATGTCCTTATTTTCCAAGGTCATTTTGATTAACTTAGGTTCTCTGTCTTTCCATATAAATTTTAAATTCAGCTTGTAATTGGAGCAACCATTTTTTTTAAAACTTATAGTGGTAGATAGATAGACACATAAGAACTTCAAAGTCCCATTCTGAAAGCATGAAAATCTTGGACAAACTGAAAACTGATGACTTTTCTTGAACTCTTCAAGGAATTGAGGCCACAGGATATTCTGCCACTAGGAAACCTGGAGGGAGGTAAAATGCAGAGAGTCATAACAGAGATCTGCTTGCCTGGAGCAGAACTGCTGGCCCTGTATACTGGTAAGAACAATTAAGTAGCAATTTTCACAAATCCCTGGAATCTGAATGAAAATTTGAAACTCCTAGGAACTGAGATCATTGGAGGACCCCATATTTTCATGAGTGCCACCTCTAGGAGCACTACCAATTTCTATGGTAAAGAGCAAACAAAAACCCCTCCTGCTGAAGAGGAGAAAAGCAGCTGGGAGTAGTGGTGCACGCCTGTAATCCCAGCACTTGGGAGCAGGATCTCGAGTTCAAAGCCAGCCTAAGCAATGTCGAGGCACTTAGCAACTCAGTGAGATCCTGTCTCTAATAAAATTAAAAAAAAAAAAAAAAAAAAAAAAAAAAAAAAAAAAAACTGAAGAGGAGACAAGCAACCATTTGAAAGACTCCCAAAGTATTCTCCACTACAGAGACCTACATTTGGTAAAGTTCATTAGAACCTTCTCCCATCTAGTGAAAAGGTGTTGCTCACACCCCAGCCAGTGCACCTTAAACTCCATGGTCCAACTCATTCATGGCCATGGAGGAAGCTGAACTACTGCTGAAACACTTTTGAATATCAGACTGTAGAGTTACTGACCTAAAAGATGAAGATTACATCATAAAATTATAGAACACTGGCCCTTTACAACAATTAACCACCACACCAACAAGGTTACAATATAATAACAATGGATTATGCCATTAAAAGTAAAAGACCCAGGTTCACTCTAGAAAATAGTTTTTACTGAAGCCCAAAATCAACAAGGGAGACAAAAACAATTACAAGAGTGTATTGAAACCTCTGACACTACAATTACGATAAATCTTACTAGCAAGGTTATCATAAATAGATTAACAAATACAACATGTTCTGCTTTCAACAAAATATTACAAGGCATTATAAAATACAACAGAAATTCTGATATGAAAGAGGGGGCACTAGAACCAGAGCCAGACATGGCCTAAATGTTGGAGCTATTTAACAAAGGATTTTAAATAACTCTGATTAATATGGTAAGTGCTCTAATGGAAAAAGTATACAGCATGCAGTAACAAATGACTAATGTAACTAGAGAAATGGAATCAATAACAAAATAAAATGAGGAATGTCTTTTTTGACTGATGAAACTATGACTATATCATGTTAAAAATAATGAAAAACAAAGTAAAAAAAAAAATCTTGAAAAAATACAGGGGGAATAAATAAAGGTTACCTGCAGAGAGGAAAAGGTTAAAATTATAACACTAGTATACTAGAAATAAGCAAGAAAGCAAGTGTAGAGAAATACTTAAAATATTGAAAGAGAAAAACTATGAACTTGCATCCAGTTCATTTACTTTTCAAAAGGGAAAGATGAATACAGACTTTTTCAGACAAAAAAAAAAAAAAAAAAAAGCTGATGAAAATCATTATCAGTAGAGTTGACCTGAAAAAGACATTTCAAAAAGT
>CM046661.1:112343482-112448413 GCA_025594165.1 Tamias sibiricus
ATACATGGGTGTTTTGAGGCGGGGATCCAGCAAGGTCAGAAGGATGATGATAACATTTCCTGTAGTACTCAAAAGATATGTTACAAATAAAAAAATGAAAATTACAACTTCCCAATTTGGGTCCTCTGTCAGTCCTACAATAATGAACTTTGTCACTGTCGTGTGGTTCCTCATGGTTCTCTTCTGTCAAGATGCCATCTGACCTGCAAGGTGGTGGAGGTGATAAATAATTAAACAATATTTTAAAATGATACATCAAGTGCAGATTTTGAAGTGATAATGAAGAACCCAGCAACTTATTAGACTTGCATGTGCTTTGTTTTCCTTCGAGAGTTTTCATGTTTTACATAGCAGTCATAATTTCAGGCTAACCCTTCTTTTATCTCCTTTCTGAATATTCATTTCCTAATTCTCTTTTCAGATCTTTTTTTTTTTTTTTTTACAAGAGGATGGCTTTATTATTTCCTGCTAGAAGTATCAGCACACTTATCTAGTTTTCCTAGTATATCCAGACCTAACTTCTACAATCTCACCCATTACACAGGAAAACATTTTTTATGTTAACATGGTTAAACATGTTATTGTTAAAATCATCTTCTGCTCAGTTTCTCTTAGAAAGATGTATATTTTCTTGATATATCTGTATCCCAAAATGTGTAGCTAATCAAAACTGATATTTTGCAATCATTTTTTAAGCATATTTATTTACTTACTTTTAGTTGTATAAAATGCCTTTATTTTTTATTTTATTTTTACGTGATGCTAAGGATTTAACCTGGGCTTCACACATGCTAGGCGAGCACTCTACAACTGAGCCACAACCCCAGCTTGCAATGAATTTTTATTAAATGATTATTTCCTGATGATATAAGTACTGTTAGTTTTGAGTTTTTAGGTAGTGACCACTAAAATTTTTTCAACAGAAAAATAACTTTTATGGATTTTAAGACTAAAACAATATGAATTGCAAAATTGGTATATAAATGCACAGTTGAATATTTACATGGAATTTGCTATATTTTTCCCCAATTGTTCAGTATGTTTCATTGCATAATTATCTTTATCTATATAATAAATAATTTACATTTAGTAACATTAAAATACTGAATCCTATTTTATAAGAGAAAATAATATAAGTATCAGTCACACTTTTAATATACATTTTTGAGAATTATTGCTCATGTTGCTAGTCTAATAGAAAAGTACAGTGACTCTATCAAATATGTTCTTTGAATCTTTCATCATGAGTTACTCAAATATTTTCTTTGTATCTCTAAATCTGAGTTTAACTGGACAAGTCTTATAGTCACATATTCAGAATGAAATGGTTGATATGACAACTTGTTTGTGCACAAAACAATAAAATATCAAAAAAAAAATACTTACTTTCCACAAATTTTGCATGGATTTTCTTTGCTGATGCATTGTGAAAATTTCTTTTTACTATAACCAAATATATATTTGACATTTTTTAAAAGTCTTCTAAAAATTCATTCCTAATTTATACTTTTTTTTTTGCTTTCCTTTCCACAGAGACTGTGTTCACATTAAAGTCCAGAGATATTTAGAAACATACATAAACATTTGTGTATCTCTCTCCAATCAGTCAGTATATGTGTCCCATTCTCAAACATGTTATTCTGACTTCTCTACAAATCAAATGATTAACATCCAGGTTTACCCTTACCTAAAATCTAGAGATCTAAGATGTTTGTTTTTATCAAAACTGTACTATTTTTTGTTTTTATTGATGACTATGTTTTACTGTTTTTCTTAAAAACTAGCTACAATTTCTTATTCTGACTTAAATAAAGCAGTTTTGTCTCCACACTGCTATATATTATATTTCTACATTTTATATAAAGAGCATATTTACTCAGAACTGGTAAATCTCCTTGGGGATTCTTATGGGAAAATATACTAATGACTCTTTTCATCATTAACTCTATAAACAAAATATCAAAGTTAATTAATAGCCTTGTTACAATGTCTATAGGGGAACCTGAAATGTTGATGATAAAATGGAGTCTAATTTCTATTGTGGTATTCACATGATGTATGGAAAACGAAGTGTGCCAAGTGGGAGGAACCTTCTTATTCTCCCTTCCAAAAGAAGAATTCAAAGAGGAATGTGTAGCTTATGATGATGTTGTTCACAATCTTTAATCACTGAAGATTCTAAAATTAACTCATATTATGTGTTTTGGGGTGTCAAACATATTTATCTCTTATAATCTCTCTACCACCTCATAGCATGAAACATTTACATGTGAATATGATAGCCAGAAAAATAATGGCATAACTGACATTTAAGGAAGTAACTTAAAATAGAAATATAATTAAACAAGGTTTTTTTTTTTTCCCCAAAGCACATCCAGATATTTGTGTACATGTCCTCTAAACCGTGGAGATGATTTACTCTTTAATTAACCATAATGCAAAATTCCATTAAAATTAGTAAATATTTTATGTTTACTCCTCATTTAGAAAAGTATAGTAAAATGTGTAAAAACAACTTCAGTTGGTAAGGGAAAAACCCAGATAAATTTCTACAGAGATTGATATCAGTAATTTATTAAGATACATATAGTAGAGTAGGATATTCTCTTTATTGGGGAATATTTTCCAAATTACATTTTATAAAATGTCTAATATTTAATATTAAACTAACAAGAAAATGTTTTATTTTTCTTGTATAAATATATGCTCTTCACACTGATTTTGAAAATAGTTCATAAGAATGAAATACTTGATAGGGTCTGATAATGAAAGAAACATTATGACTAACATGAAGTAAAAGAAATTTGAGAGAAATGGAAATATTAGTTATGCATAAATGTAGAACAACTGATGACTATATAAAATATGGTTGCCTCTGTTCCACAGGAGCACAGTCAAAGTTCTAATATACATGTGAATTGGTATTCCAGAAAAACAGTGAAAATATAGGACAGAAGCAATATTCAAAATAATAACTGCAAAAAAGTTCTTTACACATTAAGCTATCACCCAAGATACTCAGGAGGATCACACGTTTAAGGTCAGCCTGAGTTATATAGCAAGACCCCATATCATAAAAAATATTAATTACAATGAAATTAAAGCTGTCAATCAAAGACTCAAAGCTCAAAGAACCTCAAGGGAAAATCACACTTGGTTTCTCTTCAATGAAGCCAGATGAAATGTAGATCAGATAAAATCATTGTGAGATCAAAACCTTCAATATGAGTTTGAGTACCTCTCTGGATCTTTAGTACATATATTCAGTTTACATCTGGGTCAATGCCAAAAGGGACATAGAGTAACTAATGGAGAGATAATGCATTAATAGCACATATGGTATTAATATATTAATATTAGTTAATATTACATTTTTATATAAGTTAGTTTCCAGAAAGGAAAAGAGAAACATTACTGGAACAAATTTTACACAACAGATTTGTTTTTTTTTCAGGTTAGAAAAGAAAAGAGAGAGAGAGAGAGAGAGAGAGAGAGAGAGAGACCAAAAAATCACAAACATGGAGATAACCCAGAGATAATTAATATCTCCTCAGGGATGAAGTTTGAAAAAAAAGAATGTACACAGGTATGGACACTGAGGATGATCACATGGCATTCATGTTTTTTTTAAATTCTAAATTGTTATATATGACAGAAGAATGCATTACATTTCATATTACACATATAGAGCACATTTTTACACATCTCTGGTTGTATACAAAGTATATTCAGTCCATTCTTGTTTTCATACATGCACTTAGGTTAATGATATCCATCTCATTCCACCATCTTTTTTTCTTTTTAAAATGCTCTTGCAAATGTGGTATATATACACAATGGAATTTTACTCAACAATAAAAGAGAATAAAATAATGGCATTTGCTGGTAAATGGATGAAGTTGGAGAATATAATGCTAAGTGAAATTAGTCAATCTCAAAAATTCAAATACCTAATGTTTCCTCTGATATAAGGAGGCTGTTTCACAGTATTGTTGGGTCGGGGTACATAGGAGGATTACAGGAACACTATAATGGTCAAAGGGAAGAGAGGGGAAGGAAGGGAGCAAGGGGGGTGGAGGGGAAAAAAGAAAAAGTGGTTGAATAAGATGGATTTCATTATTCTAAATGCATGAATGAAGACTTGAATGCTACAAATATACTTTGTATACAAACTGTTTTGTGTAAAAAGATGTTCTATATGTGCAGTATGAATTGTAATACATACTACTACTATGAACAAAAAAATATTTAAAAAAAAAAAACCTTTTGCCCCCTCCCTTCCCTTCCCTCTCCATCATCCTATCTAAAGTTTGTCTAATCCTCCCTATCCCAACCCCGCTATGAAACATCCTCCTTATATCAGAGAAAACATTTGGTATTTGGATTTGGGGGATTGGCTAACTTCACTTAGCATTATATACAGGATCCAAGATGGTAGACCAGAGAGAGGTAGCATTATGTGTCAGTTGGTAAATTGAGGCTCTAGTGTGAATACTGCTTAGATGCTAGCAATACTCCTGCTCCTGTGAAGGAATCACGGCCATTCTGCCCATCTGGAGCTCTGGGACTACAGATTGCAGTGTGGGTGGCTCTGGGACTTAGATTGCAGCGTGGGCGAGTGTCTGAGCTACTCACTCATGTGGGACCACCATCCTGGTAGACAAAAAATGAGAACACCTGCATCAGTGGCAGGGAAGGCATGGAATGTTCAGCTACCCAAGAGTGTGGAGAACCACTTTCATGCAAGACAGCTGGAAACTTCCCATGCACAGGAACACTGGTCCGATCCTGTGTGGTTTCCCTACTGCCAACGTGGGTTGGCTGCTGCCATCTTGGGATGCTGCAGCAGCAGGAAAAAGTATCACCTATGTGCAGAAGCCTGCATACACCTGAGGGATTTACACAGGCTCTGATGTCAGCTGACAACCACACATGCCACATACAGATGGCAATGAAGCTTGTATCTGAACCCAGTATTGGCCACATCACACATCTCCATTGCCTGGCTCCCTCCATCTGACCCAACACTGTGACCGGAAAGTGGGCACCTACATCTTGGGTCCAGCACCATTTACCAGGGGGGGACAACTCCCAACTTGGAACTCTGGCTGAACAGGTAGCAGTTTGTAACTCCACCCCAACTGCCCAGCAGCTGCTTTACTGATGGAGCGACTCCTTCCTTGGTTACCTTCAACATTCGGAGGGTGGAGATACAAGCTGACAACAGCCCACCCCACCTATTGGATGTGAAGGGAAGCAGGAAAACTTCCTTCAAGATTTTTTTTTTTTTTTTTTTTTTTATATATATTTTTTATTCAAAGTTGTTGTATTTATAATAGTAGTATGCATTATAATTCATAATAAACATATAGAGCATCTTTTTACAAAACACTGTTTGTATACAATGTATATATGTACCATTCAAATCTTCAATCATGCATTTAGGATAAAGATATCCATCTTATTAAACCACCTTTATTTTTCCCCCTCCGTCCCCCCTTGTTCCCTTCCTTCCCCTCCCTCCCCTTTGACCTTTCTAGCGTTCTTCTAATCCTCCTATGTACCCCGACCCGACACCACTGTGAATCAGCCTCCTTATGTCACAGAAAACATTCTGGTAATTTGGATAATTTAGATTGACTAACTTCACTTAGAATTATATTCTCCAACTTCATCCATTTACCTGCAAATGCCATTATTTTATTTTCTTTTATTGCTGAGTAAAATTTCATTGTGTATATGTACCACATTTTCTTTATCCATTCATCTACTGAGGGACATCTAGGTTGGTTCCACAATCTAGGTATTGTGAATTGTGCTGCTATAAACATTGAAGTGGCTGTGTCACTGTAATATGCTGTTTTTAAGTCCTTTGGGAATAGACCAAGGAGTGGGATGGCTGGGTCATTGGGTGGTTCCATTCCCAGTTTTCCAAGAAATCTCCATACTGCCTTCCATAATGGTTGCACCATTTTGGAGTCCCACCAGCAATGTATGAGTGTGCCTTTCTCCCCACATCCTCTCCAACATTTATTGTTGTTTGTGTTCTTAATAGCTGCAATTCTGACTGGAGTAAAATGAAATCTTAGAGTTGTTTTGATTTGCATTTCTCTAATTGCCAGTGATGTTGAGTATTTTTTCATGTATTTGTTGATTAACTGTGTATCTTCTTCTGAGAAGTGTCTTTTCAATTTCTTAGCCCATTTATAGATTGGGTTATTTGTTTTTTTGGAGTTAAGATTTTTGAGTTCTTTATAAATTCTAGAAATTAGTGCTCTATCTGATGTGCATGTATTAAATATTTGTTCCCAAATAGTTGGCTCTGTATTCAACTCACTGATTGTTTCTTTTGCTGAGAAGAAACTTTTTAGTTTAAATTTATCTTATTCATTGATTTTTGATATTAATTCTTGTGCTACAGGATTCTTATTAAGGAACTTGGTGCCTAATCTGACATGTTGGAAATTGGAGCTTATTTTTTTCTTCTATTAGGCGTATTGTCTCTGGTCTAATTCCTAGGTCCTTGATCCACTTTGAATTGAGTTTTGTGCATGGTGAGAGATAACGGTTTAATTTCATTTTGTTGCATATGGATTTCCAGTTTTCCAGCACCATTTGTTGAAGAGGCTATCCTTTCTCCACTGTACATGTTTGGTGCCTTTGTCTAATATAAGATAGCTGAAATTATATGTATTAGTCTCTGTGTCCTCAATTCTGTACCATTGGTCTACCAGTCTGTTTTGGTGTCAATACCATTACTATTGCTCTATAGTATAATTTAAAGTCTGGTATGGTGATGCCACCTGCTTCACTTTTCTTGCTCAGGATTGCTTTGGCTATTCTGGGTCTCTTATATTTCCTGATGAATTTCATGACTGTTTTTTCTATTGCTTTGAGGAATGTCATTGGGATTTTGATTGGAATTGCATTAAATCTGTATAATGTTTTTGGTAGTATGGACATTTTGACAATGTTAGTTCTACCTATCCAAGAACAAGGTAGGTCTTTCCATCTTCTGAGGTCTTCTATAATTTCTTTCTTTAGTGTTCTATAGTTTTCGTTATAGATGTCCTTCACCTCTTTCCTTAAGTTGATTCCCAGATATTTTATTTATTTTTTTTTGATGCTATTGTAAATGTGGTAGTTTTCATCATTTCCCTTTCAGAGTATTTGTCACGGATGTACAAAAATGCCTTTGACTTGTGGGTGTTGATTTTGTATCCCGCTACTTTGCCAAATTCATTTACTAGTTGTAAAAGTTTTCTAGTGGAGTTTTTTGGGTCTTATGGGTATATTATCATGTCATCAGCAAATAGTGCTAATTTGAGCTCTTCTTTTCCTATCTGGATCCCTTTAATTTCTTTTGTCTGTTGAATTGCTCTGGCCAGATTTTCAAGCACTATGTTAAATAGCAGTGGTAAAAGGGGGCATCCCTGTCTTGTTCCAGTTTTTAGAGGGAATGCTTTCAATTTTTCTCCATTTAAGATAAGGTTAGCTTGGGGCTTTGCATAAATAGCTTTTATGATGTTGAGATATGTTCCTGTTATTCCTAGTTTTTCTAGTGTTTTGAACATAAAGGGGTGTTGTATTTTGTGGAATGCTTTTTCTGCATCTATTGAGATGATAATATGGTTCTTATCTTTAAGTCTATTGATGTGATGTATTATGTTTATTGATTTCTGAATGTTGAACCAACCTTGCATCCCTGGGATAAACCCCACTTGATCGTGGTGCACTATCTTTTTGATATGCTTTTGTATCCAATTTGCCAGAAATTTGTTGAGGATTTTTGCATCTATGTTCACTAAAGATATTGGCCTGAAGTATTCTTTTTTGGCTGTGTCTTTGCCTGGCTTTGGAATTAATGTAATATTGGCCTCATACAAAGAGTCTGGGAGAGCTCCCTCTTTTTCTATTTCTTTAAATAAGTTGAAGAGCATCGGTACTAGTTCTTCTTTGAAGGTCTTGTAGAACACGGCTGTAAACCCATCAGGACCTGGACTTTTTCTTGATGGTAGCTTTTTTATGGCGTCTTCTATTTCCTCGATTGAAATTGATCTGTTTAAATTGTGTATAGCCTCCTGTTCTAGTTTGGGCAATTCGTAGGGCTCTAGAAATCTGTCGATGCATTCAGTATTTTCTATTTTATTAGAGTACAAGTTTTCAAAGTAACGTCTAATTATCTTCTGTATATCTGATGTGTTTGTTGTGATATTTCCTTTTTCATCACGGATGTTAGTAATTTGAGTTTTTTCTCTTCTTTTTGTTAGGATCGCTAAGGGTCTGTCAATTTTATTTAATTTTTCAAAGAACCAAATTTTAGTTTTTTTCAATTCTTTGAATTGTTTCTGTAGTCTCAATTTCATTAATTTCAGCTCTGATTTTAATTACTTCCTGTCTTCTCCTACTCTTAGTGATTAGTGTTGATTTGTTCCTCTTTTTCTAGTACTTTAAGGTGTGATGTTAAGTCATTTTTTTTTTTTTTTTTAAGGAATGAACTCAGTGAAATGAATTTTCCTCTTACTACTGCCTTCATAGTGTCCCAGGGATTTCTATATGACATATCTGCATTTTCATTTACCTCTAGGAATTTTTTAATCTCCTCCTTTATGTCTTCTTCAACCCCTTGTTCATTCAGTAGCATGTTGTTTAGCTTCCAGTTGTTAGAATAGACTTTTTTTTTTTTTTTTTTTTGTATTTTTGTTTTTTGTTTTGTTTTGTTTCTTGTTTTGTCATTGATTTCCAATTTCATCCCATTATGGTCTGATAGAATGCAGGGTAGTATCTCTACTTTTTTATATTTGCTGAGATTTGCCTTGTGGCATAATATATGGTCTATTTTGGAGAAGGAGCCGTGTGCTGCTGAGAAAAAAAAGTGTATTCACTCACTGAGGGATAAAATATTTGTATATGTTCATTATGTCTAAGTTATTAATTGTTTTAATGAGTCCAACAGTTTCTTTATTTAGCTTTTGTTTAGATGATCTATCCATTGGTGAGAGAGGTGTGTTGAAGGCCCCTAGAATAATTGTGTTGTGGTCTATTTTACTCTTGAACTTGACAAGGGTTTGTTTGATGAATGTAGGTGCCCCATTATTTGGGCATATATATTTATAATTGTTATATCATGTTGATGAATGGTTCCCTTAAATAGTAAGAAATATCTGTCTTTGTCCCTTTTGATTAGCTTTGGCTTGAAGTCTACTTTATTTTATTTATTTATTTATTTATTTTTTGTGGTACCGGGGATTGAACTCAGGGGCACTCGTCCACTGGGTCACATCCCCAGCCCTTTTTTGTATTTTATTTAGAGACAGGGTCTCACTGAGTTGCTAAGTGCCTCACCATTGCTGAGGCTGGCTTTGAACTCACGGATCCTCCTGCCTCAGCCTCCCAAAGTGCTGGGATTACAGGTGTGCGCCACCGCGCCTGGCGAAGTCTACTTTATTTAATATACAATGGAAACCCTGCTTGCTTCCGCAGCCCATGTCAGTGATAAGTCTTTTCCCAGCCTTTCACCTTCAGTCTATTGATGTATTTTTCTATGAGGTGGGTTTCTTGGAGACAGCAAATTGTCAGGTTGTTTTTGTTAATCCAGTCTGACAATCTGTGTCTTTTGAATGGTGAGTTTAGGCCATTAACATTCAGGGTTATTACTGAGATGTGATTCTTAATCCCATCCATTTTTTTTTGTATTTTATTTAGAGTCTTGAGTTTAAGTGCCTGATATTTGGGATTACTCGATTTGTTTTCCCATCCATTTTTACTTGTTTATGGTATTTAACCTTTGTTTTCTCCTCTGGTTGGTAATTCCTTTAGTTTAATACCTCCCTTTGTTGATTTTCATTGTTATTTTTTTCTTCTTTGTGGAATATTTTGCCCAGGATGTTCAGAAGTGCTGGCTATCGAGCTGTGAAATCTTTTAACTTTTGTTTGTCCTGGAAGGTTTTTATTTCATCTTCAAATCTAAAGCTCAATTTTGCTGGGTATAAGCTTCTTGGTTGACATCCCTTTTCTTTCAGAGCTTGAAATATGCTATTCCAGTATCTTCTAGCTCTTAAAGTCTGGATTGAAAAATCTGAACATATTCTAATTGGTTTCCCCCTATATGTAATCTGCTTCCTTTCTCTCATGGCTTTTAATATTCTCTCCTTGTTCAGTATATAAGGCATTTTCATTATAATGTGCCTTGGTGTGGATCTGTTGTGATTTTGTACATTTGGTGTTCGGTAAGCCTCTTGCACTTGGTTTTCCCATTCATTCCTTATGTTTGGAAGATTTTCTGCTATTATTCCATTGAATACATTACTCATTCCTTTGGCTTGGAAGCCTGCACCTTCCTCCACCCCAATCACTCTTAAATTTGGTCTTTTTATGTTGTCCCATATTTCATGAATGTTCTATTCTTGATTTCTTACAATTTTTGCTTTGTAATCTACATTTTTCTCCAGGATATTTATTTTGTCTTTGTTATCTGAGGTTCTTTCTTCCAAGTGGTCTAATCTGTTGGTTATGCTTTCAATTGAACATTTAGTTTGTTTTATTGCTTCTTTCATTTCCAGAATTTGTTTGGTTTTTCTTTAGAACCTCTATCTCCCTATTGAAGTAATCTTTTGTTTCCTGTATTTGTTTTTGGAGTTCTTTGTCAAAATAGTCTTTTACCACCTTTATTTGCTCCCTCATATAATTTTTGAGTTTGTTCTTATGTTCCATAAACATTTGGAATATGTAATTTCTGAATTCCATCTCTGGCATTTGACCAACTGTGCTTGCCATGGAATCTTCTGAGGAGATATGTTGATTTGTTTGAATCACTTTCTTTCCTTGTTTCTTCATATTGCTTGTGTGATTTTTTTTCTAGCACTGTGGAACCTCGGCTATTTTGTTTTTACCTTAAATCCTTATGATGCTCCTGTAGAACAATGCTATCAGATCCCCTTATAAATACTTTACACTTTAAAACCAGATTCTTTCTGTTCAGATAATCACAGTTCAATCACAATGTACAGATTTAGCTAACTCAGGTGTTGTCTCCAATTTACTCTGTAAGTTTGTGATGGGTTTTATAGTTTCAAGTGTTGGACACAGAGGTGATAAGTTTAGGAAGAAGGAAGTGAGGGTATTGTGTTGATCTTTCTTAGGAAGTGTGGAAAGAGAATTCTATGGAAGTGGTTTAATATCAGCAGACAAGAGAGGAAAGAGAGTGAACAATTTAGTGGAAAGACCGATTTATTTATACAACAAACTTATGCAACCGTTGAGAGAAGAAAAAAAGAAAGATGTAAAAAAAAAAAAAAAGAAGAAGAAAGAAAAAAAGAGAGATGACAAAGAAGTAGGTATTAGTTTAAAACAGAGAAAAGAGAAAGTGAGAAAAAAAGAGAATAAATTATATGTAACACTGCTTTGCTGTATAATTTAATTGCCCCAGTTCTAGAAATCCCAATTTCTGCATATAATTTGTTTTCACCTCTGTTGAGAATGCAATGGGAGGGTGTAAATAGAAAAGATGAGGGAAGAAGAAAGGAGACAAAAGTGAGAAGGAAGAAAAGAAAGAAAGAAAAAAGGAATAAAAGCCAACAAACAAACGCACAATCAAACAACAATAACAACAGGAACAACAACAACAACAACAAAAGATAAATAAAAATGAAAAACCAAAGTCAAACCCAGGAACAAATCTCAGAAACAGATCTCAGTCAAACAGTGCCCTGTGAAGTCCTTCTTTTTTTTCCCTTCCAGTTTAAGCCAATTGTCCCAAATCACGTCCATGCAGTTACCGAGAACCTGGGAAGCTTGCAGGCTGGGGCTTTTTCTGCTGGGGTTCCACACTGGGATTGACTCTCTGTGATTGGTGGGCTGGAAATGTCTGCCGGTGGGGGCCTACCTGGGAAGCTTGCAGGCCCGGGCTTTTTCCGCTGGGGTCCTGTGCTGGAATCGCCTCTCTGCTCTTGGCTGGCTGGGAAAGTCTCTGTTTTTTGATTTTTTTTTGTGTGCTTGTCTTTGTGTGTTTTTTTCTCTTTCTTTTTTTCTCCCTATCTATTCCCCTGCCCTCACACTCTCAACATATGTGAAAACAAGTATTACACATGAATTAGGATTTTGAGAACTGGGGCATCTGAATTATATATCAAAGTTGTGTTATATATTGTTTTTCTTTTCTCTTTTAGACTTACTTTGTTTCCTTTTTTTCTTCTCTTTCCACTAATTTCTACTACCTTGACATTTTTCATTTCTCTTAATATACACGTGTTTGTTTTATGTGCACCTTTGTCTTCCCATTAACTTGTATACTCCAAATCACTTCCCCTCTCTTCTGCTATTAAACTACATCCATAGATTTGTCTTTCACACTTCCTAAGAAATAATAACTCAATAGCTTCACCTCCTAACTCCTCAGCATATCATATCATTGTCCATCATCAGACTATAAACCCCTTTAAAAACCCACGAAGTATATTGAGGGTAATAATTGAATTCACTAATTCTGTATATTGTGACCAAACTGTGAACATTTGAATAGGAAATGTTTGATTTTAAGGTGTAAATTGTTCATATGGGAATCTGTTAACACTGTCCTACAGGGGATCTCTAAGGTATAAGGTAAAAATGAAAAAGCCACAGTTCCACAGTGCTAAAAGAGAAGTCACACAAGCAATATGAAAAAGCCAGGGAAGAAAGTGGCCCAAACAAATCAACATACCTCCTAATTAGAATCCATGGCAAGCACAGCAGATGAGATGACAGAGAAGGAGTTCAGGATGTACATAATTAAAATGTTCTGTGAATTGAAGGATGATATAAGAGCACAAATACAGGCAGTAAAAGATCATTTCAACAAATAACTACATTAAAAAAAAAAAAAAAACACAAGGTATTTATGCTTTTGCCTTGGTCTCTTCCATTGTCTCTTCTGGGGGAAGAGGTAGATCCTCAGCACACAGGAGTTAGAAGTAGTTGCTAGATGAAATCAGTGCTTTTGAATTTATGATACTCTATGAATACTTTCAGTTCTTGGGAATTCAGTGCATGGACCTCACAGAGTTAACATTTTTCTCTGGAAAGATGGAGCACTGCCTATTGTTGCTTACACAGCTAAGGTCCATGATAAAGTGAGCTCTGTGAATAAGAACATAAGATGAAGCCTGAGACCAATTCCTCTATGAAGTAATGTGATTTTTCTAAGGCCAAGTGACAGACAATCAGACCAAACAAACAAACAAACAAAAGATAAAATGAATCCCTGTGTTGTCTTACACTTTCTAATTATTCTATAGTGCTTCTCATTGTCAATGTCTATCAGGGACGTTTCTGCAAAGGACACTGAGTAATACAGTTTACAGTGTCTCCTCCCCAAGATGACAAATATAAGTAAATGCTGGCTTTAGTGCTGCAATATAATCCATAAAAATTAGCATTTTTTTCCAATTTTGGTATGATTGTTTTCATGTTAATGACTGTAGATATATATATATATATATATATATATATATATATATATATATGACCCTTTTGGCTGTAAAATATAGAAGGCTGCTGTACCGTGAGTGAAATCATGTAAGAGCCTCTGATGATGCTCCACTGTACTTTCCTTCTTACAGTTATTCACTTAAATAATCTTAAGTGAGTCCTGAATAAGCAAGATGTGGAACCACCTTTAGCCATCATATATTTGACATGTCAGGAGAGTAATACTTTTATGTCATTGAAATCTTGATGCTTATAAAAAAGAATACCATGTGTTTTAGCCAACTTTCACCACTGTAACCAAAAGACCTGACAAGAACAATACCAGTCAAATAAAAGTTTATTTGGGAGCTGAGGGTTTCAGAGATCTCAGTCAATAGATAATTGATTCAATTGCTTTGGGCCTGAGATGAGGCAAAACATCATGGCAGAAGACAGTGGTGGAGGAAAGTGACAAAGAACATGGAATCAGGAAGAAGAGAGAGGAAAGGGGAGGGACTGACTCCCTTCACCACCATGGAAAACATGTAACCCCAAAAGTCATGAGCTTAACCCCACCATACCAGCCTAGTTTTACCACCCACTTGATCCCCATCAGGGGGATTAATGCACTGATTATATTAAAACACTCATGACCCAATCATTTCACCTCTAAATTCTCTTGCATTGCCTCACACATGAGATTTTGGGGAGCACCTAATATCTAAATTATAACATCCTGGAAAATCCCCAAGGCTGTGGGTATAGCCTAGTAGTAGAACACTTGCCTAATATGAATGAGGTCTTGTGGTCAAGCCAGAACACTACAATAATTTTTATTTACACAGAAGAAAAAAACAGAAAAGAGGAAAAATCTTCTGAAGAGTATGCCAGTTGTGCCTTTATTAACAATTTTAGAAAAATAGCTTGGTAATAAATATCACTGTGTTTCTTTCTGTTACTCCTCTACATTTTCTATATTTCCAGATTTTTCATGAAAAAATATGTTGTAGTAGTGACCTTTAGCATTTAAACATCATTTGTAAGATCTTAAAAGAAGAATTTTATTAGAGTACAAGAGGAGTGAATGTTACCCAAGTAATAAAATCATAACAATAGGTCCTTTTCTTTACTGAAGAAATGGAGCATGCATTTGATGATCTGAGAGACAGCAATTTTATATTGGGCAACTGTATGTTGTTTTCAATTTCTCATCTGAGGGTTTCATGTATATAAATGTTTTTATGGGGGAAGTTTGGGTATTTATTTATTTATTCTAATTTGTTATATATGACAGCAGAATGCGCTGCAATTCATATACACATATAGAGCCAAATTTTCATATCACTGGTTGTATGTAAAGTTTATTCACACCATTCATGTTTTCATACATGTACTCAGGGTAATGGTATCTATATCATTCCACCATCTTTTTTTACCCCAATGCCCCTCCCTTCCCCTTCCTCCCACCCCTTTGCCATATCTAGAGTCCATCTAATCCTCTCATGCTCCCCCTCCCAAACCCACTATGAATCAGCATCCTGATATCAGCGAATATATTCTGCATTTGTTTTTATGGGATTGGCTAACTTCACTTAGCATTATATTCTTCAACTTCATCCATTTACTTCAAAATGCCATTATTTTATTCTCTTTTGTTGCTGAGTGATACTCCATTGGTATATATACCACATTTTCTTTATCCATTCATCTACTGAAGGGTGTCTATGTTGGTTCCACAGTTTATCTATTGTGAATTGTGCTGTTATAAACATTGATGTGGCTGTGTCTCTGTAGTATGCTGTTTTTAAGTCCTTTGGGTATAGACTGAGGAGTGGGGTACCTGGGTCAAATGGTGGTTCCCTTGCCAGCTTTCCAAGGAATTTCCATATTGCTTTCCATTTTGGCTCTACCAATTTGCAGTCCACCAGCAAGGTATGAGTGTGCCTTTTCCCCCACATCCTCACCAACACTTATTGTTGTTTGTGTTCTTAATAGCTGTCACTCTGACTGGAGTGAGATGAAATCTTAGAGTAGTTTTGGTTTGTTTTTTTTTTTTTTTATCAATGGAAAAATTACATGAGCAGTCTATGCTGCCTACCATGCATTTTCTGAGTGGCTTCTACCATCTCTCTAGCCGAAGAGATGAAGGGATTAAATTTGTTTGCAAGTTCTAATTTTGTTTATGAATGTTTCATTTCCTTAGATACAAAAAAATCCACACAAATAAAGAACAATATATTAGCAAGAAGAATAACTAACATTACCCCATCATTCAAGCTCTTAGCACAAATAGAAGAATAGAAAAATCATCCCCAAGTCTACATTGAAATAAGGAGTAAGTAGAGTACAGGCAAGTTGGCTGGAGTCTTAGATGTGACAAAGAATAAACACACAAAAAAGACACAAACTGATACAAACTGATAATCTCACAGAGAGTTTACCTCAGAAGATAACTGCTCTTAATGAAGAGGAAAATAAGGAATTTTGTGCTCTAGATTTCCAGGTACTAAAGAGTCAAAAGAAAATTGGTGTCAAGCTTGTTGGATCTTAATGCTCTTCCTTACAAAGCTTCTGCTTGGGAGGTACAGTCAGGTGTCTTCTGTAGTAATATCCAGTGCCGTGTAACTAAGTCCTACATATTTAGCACTTCAATGGGACACACAGTAGAAATCTCAAAGTGTCTGTGAGTAGAAAACCTGGAAGTGCTACAATACTAGCATCCTGTGTGCTATGTCTCTATCCTGAGGCTCAACTGGGGATCATGAGTTCACTTCCAGTATTACTCAGGCTGTTATCATGGCTTTGGAATTCCTGAAAGCTTATTTCTCCAAAGACAGCAATGGAAAGATGCTAGAAAGCAACTAAGCTGCCAAGAATTATATATGACACAACATAATCAAAACAGGGACTGTTGGGCACATTAAGAACACGCCAGTAGATAGAAACTCTCTGGCTGTCTCCCACTTCCTGATACAGTAACTTGGCCTAGCCAAGGGGTGTTCCCCTCACGTAAGATGAGAACTGAAACCACCTCAAGGATAGGCCAATGGCTCCGCCAATGGCATCTGCCTATGCTCCTTATGTGTCCCTATGATCTTTCTGCTGATTGACCCATGTCCTCTATAAGACCTTCCAACTTCCTCAATAAACCGAGTTCATACCATGACCCGGACTCCCTGGTGTGTCCCTGATTGTCTTCCATTGTGAGGGCTGGCGTGGGCCACCAGCCGGCTTCTACCGTTCTCGATCACACCTCCACTGGGGTGTGTTTGTCCCCTACCCTTTTCCACTGGCCGGAAGAAGCTAAATCCAAACCAGGGAAAACTAAAATCCCCAGCAACTCAATAAAACCCCAACAAGGGACAAAAAATAAGCTTTGTCACATTAGAAACAAGCTTTTTTTCCACTGGTGGAGAAGATATTATGAAAGAGCCTGACCCCAGGGATTTCCAATCTTGGAGCCTTCAATAGAGCCCACTTAGAAAACAAGGAAGGGCACTTGGGGGGGGGAGGCGGGGAGCGAGGAGAGACTGTCCTTTTCTGAAGTTTCTATTAAAATAAGACGATCAATGTAAATTACCAAAGTTTCTCCCCCATTCATGGTAGATTCACCCTCCATGGCAAATCCTGGTAAACCAAAAACAATTAGAAGAACAAAAAAATTCAAATGAAAAATGTATGCCAAATATACTGCAAAATAAAACAATTCAGTAGTTGAAACAATGTAACAGACCCAGAATTGTCCAGTAGGTAAAATCAGACATAGAAAATAAAAAGAGTGCATAAACTTTGCTTTATTTCTACTGTGAAAAAAAAAATACTTGAGGAGTTTTATTCATTTGCCAGTTTCATGAGCTTTATATTATACTCTCAGTTTTCATTTTACTTTGTTGATGTGCCTATCTAGTAAAGTTCTATTGCCTAAAATAGGACCTCAATATGTTTTTAATCAATGAATAAAACATTTGGATTGCAAATTAAATATCACATGCCCTTTCCTCTTTCTCTTTTCAGTTTTTTTTTTTTTTTTTTTTTCCCTTACATTTCCCATGCCGTGGATTATATGACTCTGCCAGATATTTGTTTCAGGTTGAAAGAAAATGAGATTGAAAACAGGAAGTCCAAAATAATTCAAGCCTGTCATGTCCTCACTTTAAAAAAAAAAAATTATTTTTTAGTTGTAGTTGAACACAAAATCTTTAGTTTGTTTATTTATTTTCATGTGGTGCCGAGGATAGAACCCATGGCCTTGCATGCTCTACCACTGAGCCACAACCCCAACCCTGTCATGTCCTCACTGTTGTTGCTGGCACTGTAAGAATCTCTGATTTGAAAAAACATAATTTCTAAAATAAGCCTAATTAAAATTACTCTTTTCTCTTTAGGGTGCTCTCATCAGTACCATGCTCTCCAGAGACATTTTAATTCTGCTCTCCAACAAGAATCCCCTGTGTCTATTTGGAGGAGGAAAAACAATCAGATAAAACTAGTTTGTTTATTTAAACAGAATAATTATAAAACTAAGTTTTCTAAATGGAACGTGAAAAAGATAAAAACAAATTAAAACCCATCTTTCTTTAAGCAATACTTAGTGAGAGCCAAGTAAAATATGTTGTCACATTTTTCTAGCATCTTGGGGCAGGATGTTTTACTTTTCATAGGATTTTTGGAAAACTCAAAGGTACCAAATATTTGTATCATGCAACTTGGGATAGTTCTTTATTATTAATTGTCTCCACAATTTTATTTTATATGCCATGCAGCTCACCTAATTTCCATAGCTATTGATCCTTGATTCTCATTCATGACATAAGCAGCCCTCTACTGCTGATGAACTCTTTCATTTAAGTCACAAGCAAAATATGTACTTTTGTCACCTCTACTTGCCTGTTTCTATATAAATATTTTCCTAGAAGTACTAAAAGAATCCCACAGTTTTGTTACTTTTTTTATTCCTCTGCACCCCCCCCATTCATTCTCTCTCTCTCTCTCTCTCTCTGCTTTTCCACAATCCAGGAATGCATGATCTCTGCCTCTGAATTTCTTCCTCTATCCTGTTCTAAAACTGTCCATTTTTCTACTGCCATCTCAAGTTCTACACCTCATAGTCCTACTCCTAAATAATAAGTTGATACCAGAGACATTTTTATTCAAGGACAACTTTGCAATGCCACCTGAGTATCAGACTTTCAAACTTAACTGAATGGACCACTCGGGACTGCCTTAAGAGTTTCAGTCATTGCTCAGGATACCATATTTCTCATTAGGTCACAAACTCTTTCTTAGATCACAAATTACACAGATTCTTGGATATTTTGCCTAGGCCTGGTTGTAGTACTTTCTACCATTACTTGAGGCTATGTCAAGATACTGTCAGGGCCTCTCTGATTTTAGAAATAGAGTTTCTATTAGAGTCATTCCTAAAGTATGTTCACTGTATATAACAAGGATCATCAGCCCAAATTGTACCTATATGCTTTATAAGTTTGACATTGCGCAACAAAATCAGAGGTAGACATAGTTTCAGAAATCTATGACATGCTCTGAAAATAAAGCACCAAACATTGTCACTCATAAAAAGCAACCTAGCATTTGGGTTTCTGTAGTTCAGTGCTACTAGGTGGGATTACCTCATAGCAAGTGCATTTACTATTTCTTCCCTCATTTATTTTTCTATTTTCTGATCATTGTATAACCTACATCACTTAACATTGGCTCTTAGTATCTCATGTATAGAATGATAAATTATTATTTAATTCAGAAAGGAAAATCTTTAATACTTTGAAAAAATTGACTTTGTTTGATTAGGATTATGCAAGTATGAGTTTTGATGGTTCTAATTCTTTTGTTAGACTATTAATTATCTTGGAATATTGTGAAAAAATTAAGAAATACTTAAAAATGCTTCATTTACAGAAAATCAGAAAACATATTCATTGGCATAGTATTTTAAAACAAAAGAATATTTTACAGTTTTAGATTTTATACACATATAATCACATTCCTAGAAGAAAGTGGAGATATATTTTTCTTATACAGATGCACTTATTAGACATTGCAAGTGACTAACTTCATATTAAATGACTTGTGATGTAAAAGGACATCAGACATAGATATTGTTGTTGTTGTAGCTAATACATTTATTCAAAATTTAGTATACTTTGGTTGTTAATTCATTGTTTCTTTACAGGCCTTTATGTTTCCTAACTCAGAAGATGTGATGGAAATGAGTACTATACTCACTAAGTCATTATTTCAATGTTTCATTTTTTAGACCTATAATAAGTAAACAATAAAAAAAATGAAAAATACAACATCAGGAACTGATTTCATTCTTCTGGGATTAACATATGACCCAATGCTAAATATTTTCATTTTTCTATTCTATTTTTTGTCTATATACTGAGCATTACTCAAAACTTAATAATTATCACACTCACTCTGCGCCTAACATCTCTTATGTATTTCTTGCTTAGGAATTTCTCTTTCCTAGAGATCTCATTCACAAAAGTTTCTATTCTTAAATACCTGGTCAGCATCATAACAGGGAATAAGACCATTTTCTATAATTCTTGCATAGCTCAGGAATTTTTCTTCCTGACTGCTTGGCTCAACAGAATTTTTCCTTTTGACTGCTATGTCCTATGACTATTATGTGGCTATATGTAAACCACTGCATTACACAAGAATAATGAACAGCTGGATCTGAACTTGCTTGTCCTTGATTCTTGGCTGGCTGGCTTTTCATCATTTTTCCACCTGTGAACCTGTGATCATGGGACATCAAATGGATTTCTGTGATACCAACATCATTCACCTGTGACTCCTCTCCTTTGCTCCTGGTCTGCTGCACAGACACAAACTACCTAGAGCTCTTTGAATTCTTCCTGGCTTCAGGAACTCTCCTTGAAACCTTAACATTTGTGATTCTTTCCTATGTGTTCATCAAGAAATGTATTTCAAATAAATTTGAATAGTGCTGGGCATCATGGCACATGCCTGTATTACCAGTGGCTTGGAAGGCTCAGACAGGAGGATCATGAGTTCAAAGCCAGCTTCAACAATTTAGCGAGGCCCTAAACAACTCAGTGAGACCCTGTCTCTAAATAAAATACAAAATAGGGCTAAGGATGTGGCTCAGTAGTCAAGTGCCCCTAAATTCAATCCCTGGTACAAAAAAGAAAAAACAAAACAAAAACAAACAAACAAGCAAACAAACAAACAAAGAGAAGCAAAATAGAAAACCAGGAATATAAAAATATATATATATAAATGGTAAATGGCATAATAATGTTTATGTAATTCATATAGTATAGATACATATTATACATAAGTGATAGAGATACATAGAAAAATAAATATAAAGAGAAGATATTGATAGATGTTGAGGAAGAAATAAAATTTTGGTACTCTTAATTAATCAAATTCATCTGAATAAATTTATTCCAAAAGTCAAAAAGTGAAAAAAAAAAAACAATATAAATTTTCTAGATAAATTTATTTTATCAAATATCTCTTCTTTTTTTCCCTTTTTTAATTGTTGGGTTTTTTTGTTTGTTTTTATTTGTGGTTCTAGGTATTAAATTCAGGGAAGCTATGCCATTGATATTTTATCATTGAAGGATATTTACCAAACTCCCACCATTTTTTTTTCTTATGAGACAGAGTCTTGCTATTGTCTAAATTGACCTCAAATTTACAATCTTTTGACTCAGACTCTACAGTATCTGGGATTATAAGGGTTCACCACCAATCCCAGTAAGATGTATACATTACTAGGTGATGCTCTAATAAAGAACCATAAATTGGGCAGCATAGACATTGGATTTTAAGGTGTGTCACTGCAGATTTCTCTGACTTTATCTTAACTGTATTTCATGGAGATTTTTGAATGCATAAATCCATATTTTTCTCAACTTTGAGAATTTTAAACATTATTTCTTTGAATACTCTCTTTACTCCTATTTCCTTTGGGATTTTCCATAATGCATGTTTTGATATACTTTATGCTATTCTGAAAAGTCCTGTAGACTCTGTTTCTTTTTTCTTTATTCATTTTTCTGTCTGTTCTCTGCATAATTCCAGTTGCCCTGTATTCAATATGTTTGATTCTTTCCCATGGGTGCTACATTCTTCTGTTGAAATGCTCAGATTTTTCATGTTAGCTATTATACTTTGCACATTCAAAATTTCTATTTGATTTGTTGATCTAATCTTTATCACTTGATTCATATGCCCCAATTATTTATCATTTTCCTGGTTTCTTAAAGTTTTTACTCCATAGTTTCCTTGAGTTCTTTGAACACAAGAGTATTGATATGAAGTCATCATCCAGTATATCTACTATCTTCACTTTCTGAGGGTCACTTCCTGTCAATTTCTTTCTCACATCTTTGTCACTCCCAAACCCCAATGAATAGGCCCTATGTACTTATTTCCTTATAAGCCTTGTCACTGTTTCTACAAATTGGACGTTTTGAATATTATA
The DNA here is from genome assembly GCA_025594165.1 of Tamias sibiricus. Classification (NCBI taxonomy): domain Eukaryota; kingdom Metazoa; phylum Chordata; class Mammalia; order Rodentia; family Sciuridae; genus Tamias; species Tamias sibiricus. The sequence continues at coordinate 112,365,417 of CM046661.1, forward strand.
AACTGGGCATTTGAATATTATAATGTGGTTTTTCTGGAAGTCAGATACTTTCTGCTTACCAATTTTGCTGTTGTTGCTTCTTGAGAGCTGGGGTCATATATTTACTTAGAAAGTTTAATAAACTACTTTGATAACCCTGTATTCACTACCATGGGTGACCATAGCAATCCCTATTTTTCTATTTCAATAGTCAGACAGTGACTTGATAATACTAAGTCAAGCTGCCTACCACTCTGCCTTAACCTTTACCTCCTGATTTCACGGACCCCATGGATCTGCCAGAGATGAAAGTCTAGGGTCCTCCAAGGGCTTTACCGATGAGTTCCTGGCATGGGGAAGGTACATTTCAATCCTGCCTCCATTGTTTATAAGATGGGATTGTGAGCTATTTTTCCCCAAGTAGATCCATCCTAACCCTCCCTTTCCCCAGTCTTCTGGGTAGATCCTCTGCTGATGCCCCTCATTGTCCTTTGTCCCAGTCAGCTATAGGAAGTATATCTCTTTAAATCTATCAGTAGCCAAGGCTACAACCTAAAACAAACTCCAGTTCAAGGACATTGAAACAGAGATCAGCCTCCACACCAGTCCTTTTGAAATATCCAGGCTGGAGAGAATGAACAACCAAAAATACATAGTGAAGTATTAATTTAACTTCTAGGGTCAGCAATCTATACCAGGAATATAGGCTATTGTCTCCACCCCTGTCACTGTGCCTCAGAATAGAGAATGACATGGGACACCAAAAATGCTATGTTTTCTTTCCAAACTTTTGCTGCCTTTTCTTCCTTAGACACTCACCTAATTGCTGAGAGTTTTTATTAAATAACACAATAGTTCTTAAAAATTGATTCTCTCAGTTTTGCCATCTTAATGGTTTCTTCAGTGAAGAGACTGACTCTTTGAGTGTCTGTTAATATTTTTCTGTCATCCAAAAAATATGTTGTGACTTTTACTGATAGCGAATTTTAGCATTTTTTTCTTTCAGTAATTTTTCATTAAGCAGTGGTCCTAAAATAATGGACAAAATTACTCTTAACCAGTAGATGTTTTCAAGAGATTGAGTTATATACACTTTCTTTAATGTGAATAATAATAATACAAAAAATGGAAAGAGAGTTCAGTAAAATTTTAATGGATGTGCCCACTGGCCAAAGGTGAGGAATTTGGTGGCTGATATTAGCACAATACTGAGGTAGTTTCCTCAGGTACATTCAAGCTATTGGATTTCATCTGGCCTTTAACACTTGCCTGATCATCTGAAAACATTGCTACCATACTGATGACATCCAGCCATCTAAATGCTCCCAGTTATTCAAAGTAACATGTAATATTTTAGCTCTGATTGTCATAGTATAACATAGACTCTATGGTCTGGCATTCCTATGACTCCATTAATTGGAAACCTGGAATCCATAATGCTAATGACCTATCTCAGATTAAATCAGAAAATGCCCAGTCTTGGGTCACTCTTATCATCTGTACTCCCTAACATTTCAAATTACATATGTTCAAGACACCTGCAGTAATTTTTAAATTCTCTCAACTAGAATGTATGATCTTCCCAAAGAATTTTAGTTCTACCCAGAAAATTATTTATTCATCTTTATTTGTGTTATGAAATATTTGAGATTTCTTTCAGGCCACAATTACATTCCATTCTCATAATTCATGTTCTTTCATTGTAGATTACTAAGGAACCAAGATGAATCTCTCTTCATTTAGAATAGTGATTGGAAGGATAATTTCAAAAACTTATTTAGCAAGTAATCAAGTCATCAGTCATTCTCTTTACTTCATGCAGTCTACCATTTTAGGTGAAATTCTATATTACTTCGATACTTAATGACTCCAGGGGAACCTCATTAAAGTGTTGCCCAAATTAATTGTGCTGCATATGCCCTACATTTCCTGACTCCAGCCATGTTTGTATAATGTTTCCATCAAAAACAAACTCCGCTAAGATTATTTTAAAACACACATACACAAACACATGCAAAATGGCTGTTTCTTATGAAAAAAAAAAAAAAAACACACACACATTTTAAGACCTGCATAATTGAATAATGTCAAAAAAGTCATGAAGCACATGGACTTTAAAATCCCAAAAATGAAAATAAAAAATATTGTTGATTGCTATTTTTCTCATTCTTTCTAATTGGATCGTAGATTGAGAAATGGATAATTTAAGGAAAAGGACAAAACCTTTAATATTTAATAACGGAGAGACTATAAAACAGAGAAATATTTGATAAAATGTATAAAAATAAAGAATCTTTTTTCAATCTAACATATTGTCTTTATATTTGTATAGATAATCAGAAAAGAACTTAAACTGTGATTGCAATGACATAAGAATGAATATATCTATTCTATATTCACACTATTACTTATTCTTCTAAATCATAGAGCTTTTAACCATCTCTTCAAACTGTACCATTGATACCACCAGTATTGGTGATGAGTTCTACTCCCTCAAATGTTAAAGTATAACATCAGAGAAGCATGCTGAGGCAAGCATTTAAAGCAGGGTTTATTTAAAAATGGGTAAAATAGACTTCTCCCAGGAAGGATTAGGGGGCCATGGCTGGTATCCCCAGAAGCAAGGGTGTTCTGCCTTTTTTTTTTTTTGGGGGGGGGGGTACCAGGGATTGAACTCAGGGGCACTTGACCACTGGGCCACATCCCCAGCCTTTTTTTTTTTTTTTTTTTGTATTTTATTTAGAGACAGGGTCTCACTGAGTTGCTAAGTGCCTCGCCATTGTTGAGGCTGGTTTTGAACTCGCAATCCTCCTGCCTCAGCCTCCCAAAATGCTGGGATTACAGGCATGGGCCACCGTGCCCAGCTTTTTTTTTTTTTTTTTTTTTTATAGGTCTTAGACTTCCTTTGTTCTCTTGCCCTCTTCCCCTTATCTTTCTTCTTCCTGTGTATATGACTAGGCCCAGGAAATGCTCGGTAGGATGGCCAAAAGGTGGGGAACAGGTGGGTTGGAGGGACTTGAGAGGAGTGATCCAAGTAGGAAAGGGGTGTAGTTAACAAACTTCCTGTAGGGAGTGACAATCCCTGGGACAGGTTACCTTAGCAACAGATTGGAGCAGGGGCAAGCTCTTGATAAGGGTGGAAGAAAGGCTCTGAAGGAATTAACAATTCAGTTCCTCCATTCTCTGGATCTGACCCTTGCTTATCTGCCTATCTAATTCTGGCTTCACCATGAAGACGTTTTGTTGAATTTTGTATTATTCTCTCTTCCTAAATCTTATTAAATTTCTTAAATTGGAGTTTGGAAATGCTACAGCACCTGCCTTGGAAAGGAGTAGGCAACAACTTAGCAAAACCTCCATGGCATGACCTAATGCAGACAGAACAGAGACAGGACACAGTATTCCATTTCATCATCAGGGGCACCCTTCCTGCTGCCTCACACTTTCAATCTGGCTACCCTTTAAATCAGACTACCCACAAGATGCACTCAAGATTTGCCAAGTTGGCCTCTCTTTGTCTAGTACTGGTATCAGTTTATCAGACTTATCAACCCAGGAAAATGTCCTCAAGCTGTTGAGAAACCTCCTCATTTGTATTCTAATATTCTCATTACCTAAAATTCCTATTTTGTTGGCACACACCATTACTGGTTTCTATATTAGAATTGACCAAGTCCAATATTTGATGTATGAATAGAACTAAAGCCAACAACATGAATCGTATTTGTACTACAAATCAAGATTACATATACAATATTCAATACTTAATTCATTCTTTTATTCATTAAATAAAACTGAACCTGTGTCTGTGACAAAGAGTGGAAATGATACATTAGAAGACAAACAGGGATTTTGCACTATCTGCATATATAACATTGGGTAGGTGGCATTCCTCTTTGCATATCAATTTCCTTGTCAGAAAAATGAGTCTCTCAATATAAAATACCAGGAGGATTGTTAGGCATAAAGAAAAGTTAGGTAGATTGTTTTTATAATATGAAGAATAACAAAGTGGAGGAGGAGGAAGGAGGAAGTAAAATATAGTTTATTTTATAAAAAACATATTTTGTACAATGATTATATATTATCTTGCATCTAACATTTCCTTTCTATCACATCTTTGAAAAACAAAGAAAATTATGAGATTATTGTTTCTCAAAGCAGAGCTTGATTAATATTGTCATACAACAACTTTCTGAATATATGTTTAATCTTAATGAGATTAATTTGATTTATTTCACTGTTTATATGATTGACAATTTCAGAAGTCAAATTCCAACTTTTATACCATGATATTGTTTGTTAATAAGGGCCAAGATTGAATTTGTGTAAACTACAGTAAGAAATGGGTCAATTTTTCATAAAGGCAAGAGCAGAGGATTTCACTGGATTTCTCAAAAATATAGTAATTTATTTTTTATAAACTTAGAGCAAGAATCATTTAGAAAAAATATTTACATGACTAATCATTAATATTTCCAGTTACAGAATTATGTTTATTTTATGGTTATTTACTTTTCAAAATGACAGTTTATTTGGACATTTTAAAAAACTTCCTCAAGAAAAATGAAGCCAAGCAGTTATCATCTTTATTCATTTCATAACTGTCAAAAAATTCTGTATGTTAACTAAATAATCAAAATATATAAGAGAACTATTGAAATGAGATTAAAACATGTCTGAAAGTAATATAGCACAGATTAATCTTTTCCCTCCGTAACAGACTCTGATATGTGCTTCATTTCTGATGGACAACTGTTTTACCACTTCCTGTTGAATGTGTCTAGTGATACTTTTTATGCTGAATAAGAGCACCAAAGATGTATTTTAAATTGTATTGTGAGTTGACATTCACTTTTCTTTTTATATACAGACATGCCAGAATTCAGAGCATGGCCAGGCCCAATAAAACATCAATTAGAGAATTTGTTATTCTAGGACTTACAGATGACCCAGTGTTGCTATCTGTGACGTTCTCCTTTATGCTTATCATATGTTTATTGAGTTTAAATGGTAATATGATGATTGTTACATTGACACTACCAAACATTCATTTGAAAAACTCCCATGTAATTTTTGTCTGAGTAATTTCTCTTTCTTAGAAATTTTATTTACAACATTCTGTATTTCTAGATTTCTGAACAGCATTGTTACAGAGGACACAATAATTTTCTAATTTTTTTTTTTGTGGTGCTGGGAATTGGGCAAGCACTCTTCCAACTGAGCTCCCACCCCTCCTAAAATTTTTCTTGGCACAATTTTAGACTTTCTTTTTGTAAATCCTTTTGGGATTAACAGATTTTTTTTCTGTCTAACATGTCCTATGATTGCTATATGGCTATCTGCAAACCTCAACATTACACAAGCATCAAGAGCACCAAAGTCTGCAACTGTCATGTAACCAGCACCTGACTAACTGATATCCTCATTATTTTCTCCTCAGTGATCCTGGGCCTCCAACTGAATCTCTGTGACTCCAACACTATTAACTACTCCACCTGTGTCTCTTCTTCTTGAGTGTTGATTGCTTGCACCAACACATTTCAAGAGCTTATGGCATTTTTTTAGCACTAGTCACATTCACGGTAATTTTAGTGTTGGGGATTCTCTCCTACACACTCATCCCAGAACATTTCTGAAGATTCCCTGTGGCATGCAACAGAACACGTCATTTTCTACATGTTTCTCCCATATGATTGAGGTTTCCATTTTTTTTTTTTTTTTTTTTTTGGTACCAGGGATTGAACTCAGGGGCAATCGACCACTGGGCCACATCCCCAGCCCTTTTTGTATTTTATTTAGAGACAGGGTCTCACTGAGTTGCTGAGTGCCTCGCCACTGCTGAGGCTGGCTTTGAACTCGCGATCCTCCTGCCTCAGCCTCCCAAAGTGCTGGGATTACAGGCGTGCGCCACCGCGCCCGGCTCCATTTGTTTTTTGATGTTACAATTTTATGTATGTATAAACATATGCAATTATGGAGAAAGATGGCAGTAAGTGGAAGTCAGATTGTAGGAGCCCTTGAGTGGATCAACAGTTGTGCAGTTCCATAAGGAGACAGGAGAGCAAAGCTGGATTCCAACTCAGTGTAGCAGCACATCCTGCCTATGGCAAGTCACCAGATGCTACAGCAGTAAGCACTGGAGACTCTCAGACTGATGCCCAAAGAAGTGCAGAGCACCATGCTACAGCCACACAGAGCACAAGACTCTCAGACCCAGCAGGACCATCTCTAAGAATGGAGGGGGTAGATTTTTACAATTAACATCTGGGACAAGGCATTTCACAGGTACTACAAAACCACTCTTCCATCCTGGGAAAGAGAGAAGAAGGCTAAGAATGCTTAGCAGGTTACATCAACCCATCCTAAGATATTTTAGATGTCTAGGAATGCCATAAGAACTGAAGCCACATAGGCCTCAGCCAGAGACAGGTGCTGGTGGGAGAGGTGCAAGAATTTGGGTGTAGGGAAGTATTTGAAGTAGAAACCTGATCTAAATATGTCAAATAATAAACATACTGCTGAAATGGCAAGTGCAACTGCTTCTGTCATACCCAGAAACACTTAGAGATTATACTATAGGGGCTTACATATATTCTGCACTTCCCAATATTGTGCATAATTCAAACATGGAGTCTAAGAACTCCCTCCATCTCAGAAGAATCACCAAATAATAATTTTTGATTCTCTACTGTTAGCCTTTGCTATAACACTTGTATAACTTTATATATTGATTTTAAATTCCCCCAACACTACCAGGAATTACATTTCTTAATCTATTCATCAGCAGTTTTTTTTAATCTGTAATATTATAATATGTTAATTGGAAATACAATACTGTTCTATCTTCTGATGATCTCCTTTGCTCCTTTCATCTATTTTGCTATTTCCCCCTGGATAATCTCCCTCCCTTTTCCCCTTTCTTCTCCTCTTTCTCTTTTAAAAAAATTTTCCTGACTTTTTATTGTATGATAATTGATTATGTTTGTTGCATTTTGAGATTTGTAACACTAGGGATGGACCAAGAGATGCTCAGCCCTGTGACCCTACTGCCTCAGGCTTCTGAGTGGCTGGGGTTCCTAGAAAGAGTCCTTTTCTATGACATTTTTAAATGGAAACTATTGTGTTAATTGCACTTATATATTCTGTTTCTATTTTTACTCTGTTACTCATACTCTCTCTCTTCTCTTCATTATTTCCCCATATTTTTGCCATTTTCACTGACCTCTCCTGCCCCCTGATATGTTTTATTTCTGTAGGTTTCCTTTTTCTTTCTTTTTGTTATTTTGTTTTGTTTTTGGTGAGTGTATGTGTGCATGAGTATGTGAGTGTATGTGATTTGTGTGTGTGTGGGGGGGTGTTTGTTTTCTGCTTTTCATTTGGTTTTTCTTTTGTTGACTTGTGTAGTTATTTAGTTTTTTGTTTTTCTATTGTTTAAGATTTATTCTATTTCCTCTTTACTTTTTTTTGCCCTGTTTCTTCTTATGTCTTAGTTTTCCTTTTATTTTTTATTTAATTTAATTTAATTAATTAATTAATTAATTTTGTTAGTATCATTTGTTTGGATGATGTGGTTTTGCTTTTTTGTGAGTGGTTGTTTGCCAGTGTTATCTTCTTCAGTGTAAACTATGAATTGGATCTACACATTAGATTTTTTTATTCTTTCTATTTTTAATAATATCCATCACATTTCACTTTCTGCCTCCATTATTTTCCTCTTTCTCCATTTTTTCTCATTGTACCCCACCTTCTTTCTCTTTGATGTTCATGACATATGAACTATAATAACAATTCTAACTCTTTCATACCAACCTTTAAGCCTATTGCAGTGTGCTACCCCATGTTACACTTCAGATCAGTTTGAGTTTTAGAAAATATTTAGCAAGCTTAAATATTTATTAATATATAGTTTTGTCTTAATTATTTTCAGTCACAGGTGATCATCACGTTCCCCTCAAGGGGTGTAAGGGATTAACCAAAGCACTGCAAATACATTGACTGGGCTTTTTGACATAGGATATGATAAATTTCTGGATTGGGACTTACAGTAAAGTGAAAGCAGACCACTAGAGTCCTTCAGACATCAGTGGGAGAAGGACTCATATAAATAGAAAGACAAATGTCAACATAGAAATGCAGAAAATGTGAGAAAATAAGAAATTAGCATGCTTCCAAAAGCTTATAATCCATGTCAACTGAATCCTCAGATATTGAAGTAGACAAAAGCCTATATGAAGCATTCAAAAAGATGAGGTTTAAGATGATCAATGAACTAAAAGAAAATCAAAGAAATTAGCCAAGAGAGAAGATAAAAGAGGTAAAAGTTTATTTAAATAAATAACTACTCTGAAAAAGAATCAAATAGATGTCCAAGAAATGAATGAATAGATAAAATGTAAAATCCAATTGAAAGTATCACTAACTAATTAGACTCTAGAGAAGACATATTTCAGGCCTCAAAGACAGAGTATATAATCTGGAAAATAGTGCTAGCAATAATGTAAAGTTATCAGACTATGAACAGAGGACTGAGGAAGTCTGCCACAACATAAGAGACCAAAAGTAAGAAATATGGGCTTTGAGTTTTTGTTTTTCTCAAAGTGAACCAAGATGGAGAAATCCATAAAGTTCAGGGAAGGAAGGCAGGAGTTACCCAATGCAAAAGGGACTTCAGCATTTTTGGGGACAGTCCTTCAGTACCTCCATTTACTCACAAGGATACCTCCTCTGGTTCTACTGAGGCAAACTGATCAGTCTCCTAACTCTCTAGCAGTCAGCTCTCAACAAGCTTGCCTTACATCCTCAGCACGAATGTGGAATTGCCTGGAATGCCAGGCCTGCCCAAAAAAGCTGGAGCTTCCCTCGGGTCTCTTCCTTAATCATAAATTTTGTTACCAAATGTTCAATCCTTTTCCCCAATGCCAATTTAATATGGAGGACATCGTTTTGAGAAAAAGGAGAAAGCTTTATTGTTTGCTAGCAAAGGAGAAGAACAGGCAACTCCTGTTCAGAGGCTGATTCTTCCCACAAGGAGAAGAGAGAGTTTTTAAAAGAGGATTCACAGGCTACATTCCAGGGAATCCCAGGTACAACCTGATGGTGTGTTGAAATTCACTTGTTAATCTGGGAGATAGTCACTTCCTAGATCTTCCAGGACATCTCCTTCCTGAAGTGGGTGTGTGCTCAAGGACAGATAATAAGCCTAAAATGGGGAAGAAAAGATAACTCCGTCTCCCTAAACCTGTTAGGAAATGGAAGAGGGGGGAGGGAGGGAGTGGGGAGGAAGAGAGAGAGAGAGAGGACAGAGAGACAGAAAGAGATACATATCCCTTTTAAAATAAGCCTTAGTGACAGAGCAGGGAGGGTTGTATTCAAAGCATGAGGTTGACCACTATTTTATTCCCAGGTAAATAACAGAAATAATGAGCATTAACAGTCTTTGAATAATATTCTCTTCATAACAATAATTTGGAGAAAACTTAAACTATAGATTGTTTATTAAATTACACCATATACCTGATCCTATAGTTTTGTAATATGACATATTTAGTTATAATTCTTCAGTTATTAGTTATAAGACTATTCACTGATTCCACAGTTATACACATAAGGCAAACTTTATTATTCTGTACACTTTTAAAAGGTGCATTTTATACTATGTAATAGAAATCTAATTTTAATTAAATATTAAAAACATGGGAAAAGACATTTAAATTATATGAGCAGGTGCTTGGCCTTTAAAAATAGCAAGGACATAGTCTATTATGTTCCACATTTTCTTCTTGTGAGTACATGTTTCCCATTAAATTTGTAGGTTCTAAAATGATTAATAAAAATCCATCAAAGGAATAAATACACAATAAATCAGTATGTAATTCTGTTTAATGGTGACATAAATTTAAATCGTTTTCACTGGATTCATATTGTGTTAATGGAGTTTACTTAGTGAAAGCAAATGGAAGATAATATAAAAAGGAAAAGAAAGGGAGACCTCAACAGATCAGCAATGCCTTATTAAGCAGTGGAGAGGCACATTTTTGAGAGGGTAAAATGGTGACATTACTAAAGAAGAATCTGAATTTTATAGGGTTTAGCAGGGCCAGGCCATGGGAAGATTTGATCAGTTATTTTGGTGGGCTTACTTTCTGCAGGCAAAAGGACTTTGGAAGATAAGGGAGATTGCAACAGATGAGATTCCTGAGCTCCTTTTTTTTTTTTTTTTTTCTCTGAGGATTTTGTAAATCTCCATTTCCTTCACTTAGGATGAATATAAACTCTGGACTGATTTGCTTTTGTTTTCTTTAAGATTAAACTAGGATTTATATGGCATTCTTTATGATTCTCCCTACCAAACAGAATCTCAGTTTGCACTGTATCTTTATTTACATATAATCAGGTGCAAGATGCCAGGGATTTGTGTTTTCATTTTGCACCAATAAGAAATTAATTCTTTTTCAGTTGGAGTAAGAAACTCTGGAAATTGAAAGATTTCACAATGTTTTAATAAACGGCTAAGGTGGTAAAACACAAAGGAAGTAGGAAAATTATATTTTGACTTTATAAATAACTCTGATCCCTCCTTGCCAAAGATACTATATGCATATCTAAACTTTATAGCTTTAGCCTTTATATATGAACATATTTGTCCAATTTTGTTTGTTTGTCTATGAATTCATCATCAGTTAACAATAATTCATATACTAGGCATATCCTTATAATGAAGGTAGTGGATTATTTCCATGTGTACAATTCTCCTACTTCAACTGAGCCTCTGCAATCTAACTCATGTGAAGGTGATAGAGAGTTTAGGGCAGCTCTTGTGGTGAAAAACATGTTCAGAAAGTGTATTTCTTGCTTTTAAACATACAGCTTGCTTTATTATATTTCCAGTTTAAATAGAATTGTCTGCAGAAATTTTAAAGAGTAAAAAGTATACATTCTGGATGAACTTCTCTTGTTCTGAAAAATCTATAGTACAATGTTACAAATGATGGAAAGTGTACAAAATTTGAAGAAAAGCACATTAGTGTAGCTAGTATCAGATGGTATTTTAGTATCTTTGTAAAGAATGAGATAGGTTAGTTGATATAGTAAGGTAAAAGAAGGTGAAGTTTCTTAAATTTAAGAAAAGAACCTGTTAAAACTTCTCTGACTAGTCCATCTCCACAGCAACAGACCTGTAGATAACTGTCAACACAGCATGCAAACGCTGATAATCATGAAGCACTGAGAGAGAGTCACAGGATCTAACATAAGGATTTTGAAATAAACCCACTTATAAAAATGTTAACCGATTTAGACAATGATCAAAGATAAGAAAGAAAGGTCTTCTAAATTTCTCTCATATGTAGAAGCTAGAAAGTAAAAAGGAAAATAGGAATCTAACGAAAACAGAAGGAAATTAGCATGGTAGATAAAGAGATCAGGGAAAAATGTGAGGAGAGTAGATGTAGGTACTGGGGAATGAAATTGGTCAAATTATGTTCATGTATGAATATGCCTCAATTGAATGCACTATACATATAATTATTATGCACCAAGAAATATTTTTAATGTAACACTGACTATAATATTTATAAAGACATCAACTCAAGATATTCAGTCTATCTGAAAATAATACACATTTCATACTTCAACCTTTGTACTCACATTGGAAAATAGGCAGGTTTGTTCTTAACAAAAAAAAAATTTACAACCAATTTTCTATCCCCATAGTTTCTAATGTGTGAAACAGAGTGAGATTTAATACCTGATTACATATCTTCAAAACATACAGACACACTCATGAAAAAAGAATAAAGTTACATGTCATTAATGAGTTCTGGCAGTGATTTGTTGTATTCACATAGATACAATACACACATACACAGGAAGGGGAATGTGGTGCATATACCATGTTGATGATTCTACATCTTATAGTTTTCCTTAGTTCTGTAAATCAAATGCATAAAGACTGGGGATACCAGACAGTAACATGAAAAAGGAGTAGTGGGAGCTATATAAAATATTCACCCTTACAAAAATACACCTTTAAATATTTGGCTGAGACACAAGAGAAACAAAGAAGAAATTTTAAAAAAAATGTAACAGAGAACATACAAGAAATGAGAATAAAGAAAATATGTGGAAATAACTGTCATTTGATATGATCAAAAAATAAGAAAAAAAGAAGAAAGAAAAGCAGAAGGCAAGAAAGAAGTGAAGATAGAAGGCAGGTTAGCTTCCTGCAATATCACATATTTTCATAAAATATCAACATTTTGTGGCTAAGAAGGAAGTCTTCCTTAGTGATTGATAAAATAAAATATATTAATATTTATAGAGTTCACAAATGGGCTCATCTACTATAAAAATCATTGATGTGTGATATTTCTAATAAGGATTCATAGTGGAATATTTTGGTGAGCAAAATCATACAATTAAATCTAAAGAATGAAGAGATTCAAGTAATGCATGAGAGAACATCATAGGGATATATCATGCTATTAAAATGAAAAATATCCAGGAGTACAATGAAGGCTACAGATGGGTGACATCCATGACTGTTCTATAAAAAGTAATAAATTAAAAGTATGTGCTATAAAAGTAGTTGGTAAAGGGTATAGTTTTAACTAATTTTCTGTAGTATGATTCACAAGAGCCAAAGCCATTATTTCAAAGATGTAAAGGTACATCTTTTTGCCAGGTCCCTCAGGTCTTGTATCACTTGTTTATTTCTTAGGGTATATATGAAAGGATTTAGTACAGGTGCAATGGAAATAGTGAGCAATGATACCCCCTTCTTTAAAGATATCCCTTTCTCTACAAAAGGTTTGATATATAAAAATACAACTGCCATAAGAGATGAAGATCACAATTAGGTGGTAGGAACAAGTGGAAAAAGCCTTCTTCCTCTCCTGGGCAGAAGGGATCTACAGAACTGTTCTTATGATTTTGATATAAAAGAACAATACTAGTACCAGTGTATTAAAGAGTGTGATAATAGCTAAAAAGAAATTTGACAACTCTATGTCCTTTCTGTGTCTGTACAGGTGAGTTTCAGGGCAGGAGAGTAGTCATAAGCAAAGTGTTCAATAATATTGGCATCACAGAATTCTATAGTCAAACTCACAAAAACTCCAGGGGTGATAGTTACCACAGAAGCTCACCAACAAGCAGCAACCAGCTGGTGGACCACTCTGCTGCTCATAATGGTTGCATAATGAAAGGGTTTGCAGATGGCCAAATAGTGGTCATAGGACATAGCAGTCAACAAGAAAAACTGTGTTATATCAATGAAAACAGTGAAAAGTGCCTGTGCTAATCAAGCATCATGGGAAATAGTCTTTTCCTTAGTCACTATGCTGACCAGATATCTAGGAAAGCAGGCAGTTGTCATTTCTAAGAAGGAAAAATTTCTTAGGAAGAAATGTGTGGGTGTTTTGAGGTGGGGAATCCATCAAGGTCAGAAGAATGATGGTAAGATTTCCCATAGTACTCAGATGGGGAAAATTACAATTTCCCAATTTGGGTCCTCTGTCAGTCCTACAATAATGAACTTTGTACACAGTGTTGTGTGGTTCCTCATGGTTCAATTCTGTCCAGATGCCATCTGCTCTGCAAGGGGGTGGAGGTGATAAATAATTAAACAATATTTTTAAAGGATACATCCAGTGTAGACTTCAAAGTGATGATGAAGAACCCACCAACTTACTAGACATGCTGTGCATTGTTTTCATTTGAGAGTTTTCACATTTTACATGGCAGCCCAAACCATAGTCTAAACCCTCTTACTCTTACCTCCTTTTGGGATACTGATTTTCCTAATTCTTTTTTCAGATATGTTTTAACTTTAAAAAATGATAGCTCTATCATTTCCTTTTAGAAGTGTCTGCAGACTTATCTAGTTTGCCCCATACTTTTGTTTTTGCTTCCCTTTCATCAGAGACTGTGTTCACATTGAAATACAGAGATATTTAGAAACATACATAAACCCTGCCCCCTTTCTCTCTCCCCAATCAGCATACATATGGCATTTTCCAACATGTTATTCTGACTTATTTACAAATGAATGTCTGGGTTCTTCTTAACCTAAAATCCAGAAATCTTAGCTGTTTATTTGTATCAAAACTGTACTACTTTATTATTGATGCTTCTCTTTTCTGCTTTTCTTAAGAACTACCTACAGTTTCTTATTCTGAGTTTAATGAAAACAGTTGTGTCTCCACATTGCTGTACATTATATTTCCACTTTTTATATAAAGAGTGTATTTACTCAGTACTGGTAAATGTTCTTGGGGATTCCTTTTTTTTTATTAATTCTAAGTTGTTATATGTGACAGCAAACTGCATTACAATTCATATTACAAATATAGAGCACATTTTTACATATCTCTGGTTGTATACAAAGTATATTCACATCATTTGTGTCTTCATACATGCACTTAGGGTAATGATATACATCTCATTCCACCATATTAAAAACAAATAAACAACAACAACAAAAAAAAAACTTTGCCCTCCCCCTTTTTCTTCTTCTCCATTGTCCTTTCTAGTGTTCCTCTAATCCTCACATGCTCCCCCATCCCAACCCCACTATGATTTAGCCTTCTTATATCAGAGAAAACATTCGGCATTTGGATTTTTGGGATTGGCTAACTTCACTTAGCATTATATTCTCCAACTTTATCCATTTACCTGCAACTGCCATTCCATTATTTTATTCTCTTTTGTTGCTGAGTAATATTCCATTGTGTATATATACCACATTTTCTTTATCCATTCATCTACTGAAGGGCATCTAAGTTGGTTTCACAGTTTAGCTATTGTGAATTGTGCTGCTATAAACATTGATGTGGCTGTCTCCCTGTAGTATGCTGCTTTTAAGTCCTTTGGGTATAGACTGAGGAGTGGGATAGCTGGGTCATAAGGTGGTTCCATTCCCAGTTTTCCAAGGAATCTCCATACTGCTTTCCATATTGGCTGAACCAATTTGCAGTCCCACCAGCAATGTGTGAGTCTTCCATTTCCACACATTCTTGCCAACATCTATTGTTGTTTGTATTCTTAATAGCTGCCATTCTGACTGGAGTGAAATGAAATCTTAGTTTTAATTTGCATTTCTCTAATTGCCAGAGATGTTGAACATTTTTTCATATATTTGTTGATTGATTGCATATCTTCATCTGAGAAGTGTCTGTTCAGTTCCTTGGCCCATTTATTGTTTTTGTTTGTTTGTTTGTTTGGTGTTAAGATTTTTGAGTTCTTTATATATTCTAGAGAATCTTGCTCTATCTGACATGCATGTGGCAAAATTTTTTTCCCAATTAGTAGGCTCTCTGTTCACCTCACTGATTGTTTTTTTTTTTTTTTTTTTTTTTTTTTTTTTTTTTTTTTTTTTTTTTTTGCTGAGAAAAAGCTTTTTAGTTTGAATACATCCCATTCATTAATTCTTGATTTTAATTCTTGTACTACTGGACAAGGTCACAGTAAGGATGGCAAGTTTTGGCAAGGCCCACTGTGGGAAACTGAAAACATGAGACCCTTTTTTTGTGTGTGTGTGATTGGAACTTTTTCATTCTTATGCTCATATTCCTGACAGGAAGCATGAGTATACTTGTTGCTAAATCAAATTAAAATCCAGGCAGATAGAATATAACAGGAAGTTCATGCCTGGAAGGCTGTAATGTTACCTTTCAGTTTATCAAGGACAAAACAGAAGGATGTTCTACTATCTCAGTACATTGAAGACAAAATTGATATTAATGGACAACAATAATTCTCTGAAAGGTCATAAGAACTTTAGGCACCATCATATCAACTAAGAACAAAACCCATATCTCCAGTATCTTAAAAAGCCTAATTATTGTGCTTACTGCACAAAGCCTACCATATGTAGCTTACTAGATTAAAGGAAGGTTGTGGTATCTACCCAGGAGAAAAAAAGGTTAATAAAATACATCTCCCTATCTCACAGACCCTCTTTTACCTTACATAGGGACGTATGATGAACATAGTTAACATTGGCTGTAGGTGGACTGATGTTTAGAACTTGCCTTTCAGTTATACAGATTACAAAGATATAAGAGTTAGTGCACTTTGACTAAGAAACAAAGAAACTCTCTGAGAAAGCAGCTCAACCAGTTTTTTTTTTTTTTTAGAATAAACATAGGCATTAATTAAAATAGGCTTTATAAGATTTATTTTTAGAATAATATTAGAAATAATAATCTGGAACAAGGCAAAATATTTTCTGTTTCTTAGATATTTACCTGTATGGGTTTTTTAGATGCTTTAAGAATAAGTTTATAGATTTTTAGGTTAACATAAGCCTTAAGATTTAAGGGGACTTTCAGATAGGAATCCTAGATTAGAAATAAAGTTCAGGTGTACTTTAAACTTAAAAGTTAATGATGGGCTAGGAGAGTTAGAGTCTGGTTACGTAGCTTGGCATCTGTTATGTTAATAAAGAAATACTACATCTTGGGAAAATCTGAAAAATGTAAATTAGTGATGATTTTGTACCCATGATAATTATTAAGGAAATGTCACATCCTGGTAAAATGTAAATTGATGACCCATTTTCCTATATCCATAATGACTATCTCAAATCTTGAGAAAACCTGGAAATTGTAAGTCAATGACATTCTCTTGATGATTCTGAATCCATAATGAGAAAAAGGCATAATAAATACGGACCCAGAGAAAGCAGAATTAGCTCTCTCTCTGCAGATTGCTCAAACAGAACGACTCCTTCTCTCATTCCTCGCGACGATGCCACTCATCCTTCCGGAATCCCTGGACCCTACAGAGGCAGGACCTCCACAAAGAAGTAGGGACCTAATTTGATATGATGGAGATTTGGGCCTACTTTTTCTTCTATTAGACACAGGGTCTCTGGTTTTGTCAAAATGACTATACTACTAAAAGCATTATGCTGATTTAATACAATTCCAGTCAAAAACGCAATGACATTTCTCATAGAAATAGAAAAAGCAGTCATGAAATTCATCTGGAAAAATAACAGACCCAGAATAGCTAAATCAATCCTTCAATAAAGAATAAAATTTATTATGATTAGCATGGATTAAAAGACATTTTAGGGGAAATAGAAATAGTAGGTCTTGCAATGTGTAGAACAGACGAAAAATATGTAAAATATATTATTTCATAAACAGCAATATGTTTGAATATACATGTGAATTGGTATTTCAGTCAGCAACAAACTAAACCAGAGGGAGTGCCCTACAGGAGGGATTTTTAAGAATCTGTCTAGAAAGAACTTGTTGAGGCATCACTACTAGCTGAAAAAGCTGAGGCCCCCTCCCTCTCACCAGGGAAAGGGGGAGTCGGGTGGAGCAGATGCACTCTGGGAAGTGTAAGCCCATTGCAGTGCTCCACACATCCTCCTGAGGAATCATGGAGGAGGACACCCACAATTTTGTATACTTACAGTTCTCTGTGCAGGAAGAGAGAGCTCATATCCAACAAGATGGCAATTTGAGCACCAATCAGAGGAAATAGAAGCTGTCAAGATCATTACAGAGATTGATCATTACTCAGGAGGCCTGGTCAGGCAGTTGCCTAAGTCCTAAGAAGGGAGTATTCCTCTGATGGTACTTGCAGCCTGCATGGGCCTATCCCATAAGGAAGCTGCCTAGAAATCAAGAGACATAGAGGTCAGTCCTTAGACCATGGCAGCAGTCAGCAGAAGGCCATGAGGACAAGTTGCCTGAACCCCAGGAAGCTTTAAACACAGGTGCCTGGATTGTGACCACAGGCATTGGGAGGTCAATTAAGGTGGAAAGTGGCCAGAGTTCAATGCAGTGGAGAGCAACAGCATTCAGACTGACCCACGACCAGAGATGGTGAGTGTTTAGGCACTGTTTGAACACCTACTGGATGTTACCTCAGTCACCGTCAGTAGGGGAAGTGGAGCCTGCCATTCACGACCTGGGCAGTGAAAGCTAGAACCCAGGTGAACCGGTTGATCTTCTTCCTCACTGCTAATGACAGTACTCCAGTGCTTTGTGCTAGTTAGGGGATGCTGAACCATAAGTTACCCACAAAGAATTCACAATCATGGGACCTGTGCTTGTACACACGCGTCAGTCCCTTCACCATCTTGTAAAAGATCCTGAAGAGGAGAGCAAGTACATGGTGGTTATTGGCAATCACAGCCCTATCCCAGAGCCCAGAATCCTGAACTCCTGCACACAATAAACAGACACAACAGGGAAACTCCTCTCAGACAGTCACAGGCTCCAGAGCTGAAAAATCAGAACCAGCTGCTAGGAGATCCATAGCAACTTAGAGAATGTTTCCTGTGACCCAGCTCTTCTGGAGGGATCCAAAACTAAGAATGATGGACATCTTCCAAAGTTTCCAAATCCTAATAAAATTCAAACCAAGTTTCAATGAGAATTTTCCTCACCTTTCTATGTTTACTGTAAATAATACTAACTTCAACTTAATCACATATAGAAATACTTATTAATCTTTATCATGATTGTTAATTGTTACCCTGATAGCCGACATTGTACCTTCAACTCATTTCAATGTATTTCTTTGAATCACTTAAATCATTAATTAGAATCATTCTGTTTTTCCTACCTCTGGTTTGTACTTGCTTCTCTTACTCCTAGTCTCCATCTTACATTACCTACTACTGCATCAAATCCTACCCCATCTGTATTTTTTTATCTTCTTATCTTGGTTTGTATTATTCTTTCCCATTGTTTTTATTTTCTTTTTCTGTTTCATTTGCCCAGTCTTTCTCTCTTCCTCTTTCTGCCCCCAAATAATGCTATAGAAATGTTATGATATTTAATAACTAATATAAAGTCAGTATTTTATAGAAATACAGCCAAATCAATGTTATAGCACCACAATTCACAATATGCAAGCTATGGAACCAATCTGGATGCCCTCCAACAGATGAATATATAAATAAAAATGTGATATATATGCATAATGGAGTATTACTTAGTTATAAAGAAGAATGAAATAATCTCATTTGCTGTTCAATGGAAGCTTTCTCTAGACTATCATGGTAAGTGAAATAAGCCAAACCCAGAAAGTCAAAGGTCAAATGTTTTCTCTGATAGGTGGCATCTAGTCCAAAATAAGGGGGAAAAAGAAAAAGAAAACAAGTTTCCAACAAAATAGAAGATCAATAAAGTAAAACAAAGGTATTTAGGGAGAGGGAGGACGAACAGGTTAAGGGAAGAACAGTGGAATAAATCTGGCCTATTCTTCCTATGTGCCTATGTGAATATACCACAATGAATCTCACCATTATGCATATCCACAAGACAATAATTTAAATGTAATTTATAAGTTAATGACAAAAAATTCAGTTGAGTAGAGTAAAGGGAACTGGGGGAGAGAGGAGAGGACCAAAAGAGGAAATAGTGGGGACTGAATTGGAACAAATTTGGGGGCCTGTGAATTGAGTTCATGCTTTTATACTATGTCAAAATGAATCCTAACAACATATGTAACTAAAAAGAACCAATTAAAAACATAAGAAAGTGGAAAGATACATTTTTTTTTTTTTTTGGTTAGAAAAATTCTGTCCTTCATTAAACATTCTTTTAAAATAAGCCAATCAACCTAAATCACCAGTATTTCTCCCTCATTTCCATAGATTTATCTGCCATAGCACATCCAGGTAGATGCAACACAATTCTAAGGGCAAAAACAATTCAAATTCAGCATACATATCAAACATATTGTACTCAAATAATTCAGCAGCTGGAACAATGTACCAGACCCTAAATTGTCCAACAGAAAAATCAGACATAGACAATAAAAGCAGCACATAAACTTATCTTGTTTGGTTTCTTGTGTGAAAGGAACAATATTATTTATTAGTTCTTTTTAGATACACATGCCACTAGAATGTATTTTGATATATTTACACACAAAGTACAGAAAAAATAATACTTGAGTTTTTTAAGATATCAATTTTATGAGTTTTATGTTTATATTATATTCTGTTTTCATTGCATCTTACTGATGTGTGCCTACCTACTAACTTAAACTTGTCTAAAATATATAGTCAACCTTTTTTGTTTATCAACAAATAATAATCTGAATGACACAGTTAATATTTGTTGTGGTTTGCATATGAGGTGTTTACAAAAACCTCCTGAATCAATGCAAAATATTGAGATATAAAATGATCAGTTTATGAGAGTGGTGAACTAATCAAGCCATCCTAATTTGAAAGGATTGACTGTGTGTTTATTATGTAAGTGGGAGGGCTATGGTTGGAGAAAGTAGGTCACTGGAGGCATACCTTTGGAGTTTATATTATTTCCTCAGTGCTTACACACACACACACACACACACACACACACACACACACACACACGCACACACACACACACACACACACATATCTCCTTTCTGTTTGCAATGAGGTCTGCAGCTCTTCCCCACCACACTCTTCTGCCATGATGCTCCATCTCACCTCAGACCCCAGCAATGAAATCAACCAACCATTGTCTGAATTTATGAAACAATCATCTAAAACAAATATTCTATCCTCTAGTTATTCCTGTTGGGTATTTTGGTCAAAGCAACCAAAGCTGACTAACACAATATTCTTATTGTGGGTCCTCTTGCTATTTTCTGCTTTTTGACATTTTCATAAAATGAGATTATATTGTGTGGCAGACATTTGTTTCAGATTGAAAGAAAATAAGATTGACAATATAAAGTCCAAAGTGACTCAAGGCTGTCATTTCTTCATTGTTGTTGCTAGCATTGGGCAATTTTCTGTTATTTAATGTTGAGACAAAAACATAATTTCTAAAAGTACTTAATTAAAATTACTCAGCTTTTCTTTAGGGTGCTCTCATCAGTACCATTCTCTCCAGAGACATTTCTGTTCTGTTCATCAGCAAGAATCCCCTGTGTCATTTTGAAGTAGAAAACAAAAAAAGCAGATAACTAGTTTGTTTATTAAAAAAGAATATTTATGAAGCCATGTTTTCTTATGGAAGGTTAACAAAGTAAAAAAAAAAATTACAACCCATCTTTCCTTAAAAATTACTGAGAGCCAAGTAAAATGTATTTCAGGTTTTCTAGCATCTAGGGTCAGGACTTTGTTTATTTTAAAAAATTTTGGCAAACAAAATACTAAATGCCTAGTCTTGGATGGTACATCCTGGGATAGTGCTTTACTATTATTCATCTCAGCAATTTTATTCCATATGCCATGCAGTTCACCCATTTACCACAGCTATTGATCCTTGATTCTTATTCATTATATGGGGCCTAGCAACCAAGTTTCAGTTACTTGAAAAGGCAAATACACACGTTTATCACCACTATTTCTCTGTAAGTATTGCCCAAAAATATTGAAAGAATTCCAATTTTTTTTTATTTCCTGCTTTCCCCTGCCCATCTTTCTCTCGCCCTCTTCCTCCCTATCTGTTTTTGCCCTTCCTTTTGGTTTTTTTCTTTCCTCCCTTTTTCATTCTTATTGTCTAATAGCTTTTCCACATTCCATAAAAGCATGATCCCTGGCTCTGAAATTCTTCTCTGTAACAAGTTCTAAACTGTCCACTTTCCTAATATCATCTCTAATTCCATAGCTCATAGGCCTAACCCTAAAAAAATATGAAAGATATTTTACTCAATGACAATTTTACAATGCTATCTATATTCCAGATTTTCAGACTTAACATGAATTGACTACTTGGGACTGCACTTAGAGCTTCTGCCACTGCCCAGGATACCAGATTTCTCCTCAGTCACAATTTCCCAGACCATAAACAACAGAACTGTTTGGATACTTCACTTAGGTCTGGTTGTAGGAACTTCTCCTAGTACTTGAGGCCATGTTCCCATCCCATCAAAGCCACTCTGATGTTAGCAACAGATTCTCTAATGGACTCATTCTTACAAGCATGTTCACTATATATAGCAAAGATCATCAGCCCAAATGTCATCAATATGCTACATAAGTTTTTCATTATGTGAGAAAATCAGAGGTAGGCACAAGTTGAGAAGTGTATGCAAAGATCTGGAAATAAAGCATCTAACATTGTCACTCAAAGAAAAGCCACCTAGCATTTGGGTTTCAGCTGTTCAAACTGCTACCATGTAGGATTATCTCAATGTAAGTGCATTTGTTATTTCTTGCTTCATTTTTTACCTTTGTAATTATTATATGACATACATTAGTTAACTTTAGCTCTCAGAAACCCATCTATTTTATAGTAAATTATTATTCAATTCATAAAGGAAAATCTTTTAATACTTTTGAAAATTCTGAATTTGTTTCTTTAAATAATATTTTTCATGGTCCTGATTTATTTGTGAAATTATTAATTTTCTATAGTGTTAAGAGTGATATTGAGTATTGTGGAAAATTAGGAAACACACTTCAAAATATTCCATGTTTAGAAATTCATAACGTGCTTACTGGAATAATACTTTAACAACAAAAAAGTATTTTACATTTTAAGATTTTCTACTTAGTTTTTAGATACTCAGATATTTAAAGGAAAGTAGGGCATATTTGAAAAATATAATTTACTTATGCAGATGCTCCTATTAAACCCATCAAGAAAGTAAGTTTATATCAAATGACTGGAATATATAAGGCAGGTAACAGACATAGACTATTTTGTTGTGGTTAATGTATATTTTCAGTATTTAGTACACCTTGATGGTTAATTTACTATTTCATTACAAGCCTTTGTGTTTTATAACTCAGGAAATGTGATGAAAAGGTAGTCCTAAACTTATTAAAGAATTGTTTCTTATTTTCATCTTTAGACCTGGAAGAAGTGAACAATAGGAAATGAAAAATCATACATCTGCAACTGAGTTCATTCTTTTAGGATTAACAAATAACCCAAAGCTAAATATTTTCATTTTTCTATTTCTATTTTTCACCTATATACTGAGCATTACTGGAAATTTAACAATTATCACCCTCACACTGATAGACTTGCATCTAAAAACACCCATGTATTTCTTCCTTAGGAATTTCTCTTTCCTAGAAATCTCATTCACAACAGTTTCTATTCCTAGATACCTGGTCAGCATCATAACAGGACATATGACCATTTCCTATAACTCTTGCATGGCCCAGGTGTTTTTCCTCATATTGCTTGGTGCAACGGAATTTTTCCTTTTGACTGCCATGTCCTATGACCGTTATGTGGCTATCTGCAAGCCACTGCATTACACAACAATAATGAACAGCAGAATCTGCACCCTGTTTGTCCTTGGTTCTTGGCTGACTGGCTTTCTCATTATCTTTCCACCTGTGATCATGGGGCTACAACTGGATTTCTGTGACTCCAACATCATTAACCACTTCACTTGTGACTCCTCTCCTTTGCTTCTGATCTCCTGCACAGACACTTCTTTCCTAGAGGTCTTGGCATTTATTCTGGCAATATTAACCCTCATTACAACCTTGACATTAGTGATTCTTTCCTATGTGTTCATCATTAGGACAATTTTGAGAATCCCCTCTGCTGAGCAAAGGAAAAAGGCCTTTTCCACTTGTTCCTCCCACATGATTGTTGTCTCCATTTCTTATGGAAGCTGCATTTTCATGTATGTCAAAACTTCAGCAAAAGAAGGAGAAGCATTGACCAAGGGCATAGCAGTGCTCAATACCTCTGTTGCCCCAATGTTAAATCCTTTTATTTACTCCTTAAGGAACCAGCAGGTCAAACAATCCTTTAAGAACTTGGTCAAGAAATGTTTGTCAAGTAAATTTTAAAAGTAAAGAAATTCATTGTCTGGACATTAAAGGAGCCTCATATGCAATGCCATATCAACATTGTTGTGTTTGGGCATCCACTCCCTAATCAACTGCCTTTTCTTGAAGGTTGTGTTCTTCATCTTTCCCTTTTGATCTCATTTGGCACAATTATCATTTTACATTTACATGCCCTGAAAATTTCCTGATCGTGAAAATTTTGATGTTAAATGATAATGATATTTAAGGAAAATGCCAAAATTCAGGTTTTAGGATCATTTAAGAACTTTCCTTTGAGCACAAAGTCAAAGCTTAATAATGATAATCAAGCCACTCTGAAAATTGCTTTTCTAAGAACACAAGCAGAGTAGTAAACTCTCCTGTGAGTT
Organism: Tamias sibiricus; assembly: GCA_025594165.1. Taxonomy (NCBI): domain Eukaryota; kingdom Metazoa; phylum Chordata; class Mammalia; order Rodentia; family Sciuridae; genus Tamias; species Tamias sibiricus. Next base: position 112,389,498 of record CM046661.1, read on the forward strand.
AATGTGTTCTAGTATGTTTCTATTTCTTCTCCTATCTCCAATGGTTCCTGCATCATGTATATTATCTTATGTTATTTAGTGCATAGGGCTTATATCATCATTGTGAATTAAATCCTTCATTGTTGTAGTGTATGTTGATTAATGCTTTTTGATTTCAAATTACAGCAAGAACGACTTTGAGATTTCTAGCAGGCCCCAGTATTCTCACCAGGACACATCTTTAATAAACTACACTGATGGTTGATACCATATTTTGTTGTTTTCTTTTAATTTGCTAATTCTGAGTCTGGATTTCATCTTAGAGTTTTGTTTTGTTTTGTTTTGTTTTTTGTTTTCTGAGCGGGGATGTTGTTTGATTGTTTTTTTGGAAAGAACTTGTCTTGCCTTTGGTATTGCTGGATGTGATGTTATTTTCTTTTATATTTGTGGCAGTTTAAATCTTTATGCATTCTATCATCGTTAGAGTTCTCAGAATTCTGGTACACGGATAATGTCTTAAATTTCACTCCTGTGTTTGTTTGATGTTATCCTTTACACACACACACACACACACACACACACACACACTATGGAGAATGTGGAATTAGGAATTTTTAAAATATTCACTTTTTGATATAAACCTTTCCTCTACAATTTGTTAATTATAGATTAAAACTTGTAAGAAGAAAAATTTCTTCAGTATCATCACTCAACACTTTACAATATTTTTCTACAGAAATGCATCTACACATGAAATCATTTCATTTACTATGGGAACACTGCCTTTTGTATTTATTCTAATTCTAAGCATTTCACTTCTTTTTTATTCTCATTGAAAACAATAAGTCTAACAAGTGTTTAGAGAAACAGGGCTATGTATAATCAAACACAAATGAGAATTAACAATTTTTTTCTGAAAGTATGAATATTTAAAACATCCGTAATTTTTGGCAAAAAAAAATACTGACTTCATGTGCTTACAAGAAGTTTTCTGCTAATACGATAGAAACTTCCTTTAGAATTGGGACATTCACTGGAATCTCTTCTTAGGCATCATAGAGCTGAATTTTCTAGCCTTTCCAGAATTATGTGTTTATTTATTTTTTGCTTGACTAGGTCTTTTATTTTTCCAGCAGTTCCTTTGGAGATTCTGTGTGAGTTTGCTTTGCACCTATTGACATAAATATGACTCAAGCAATTTGGTACTCAGAGGTCTAGCTCCTTCAGTGCATATGGGAATAGAGAAAAGATGTGCTGGTAAATGTTTAACAATGAAATGTTATCCAAAATTTTGTATGCTACTGAAAATAATAATAATAAAGCATACAATAAACCTTATTGCAAACTTTATATACATGATTGATTTTTATAGAATGGTTTTATTTGTTTTATCCAAACTTAAGTTTATAAGAAGGCAATGTTTGCAATTCAACCACAGTTTGACAAAGTTGTATTTCAATCTGCTCTTTTTCCATCTTTAAATCTGATAGCTAGAGTTTTAAAATTGTTTCTTTATTCAAAGTTGTTGTGTATGACAGCAGAATGCATTACAATTCATATTACACATATAGAGCAGATTTTTACATATCTCTGGTTGTATACAAAGCATATTCATATCATTTGTGTCTTCATACATTCACTTAGGGTAATGATATCCATCTCATTCTACAGTCTTTTTTTTTTTTCCTTTTTTTTTCCTTTATACCCCTTTGCCCCCTCCCTTCCCATTGACCTTTCTAGCTTCTTCTAATCCTCCTATGCTCCCCGTCCCAAAAGGCATTTGCAGGTAAATGGATGATAACAAGTGTTTTGAAGAGTTATTACATTAATTTCAAATAAAATTAGTTTGATTATGTTTGTATAATTTATTGTTCAATGACTTCTTATGAAGGTTTTGAAAATCTCAACACTATGGCATTATCCTGCATTCTCAAAATTTAGGACAAAGGAGGCTCTGTTACGTTATTGAATAAAATTGTATCTGCTGTACTTGTGAATTTCTTTCAATTTACACATTATTGAAATTTTCTTTTTAAATAATATATTCTCATCAACGTAAACTTTTACATAGTATTTTGACCTATAAATAACAACCAGATAAGTAACGTCACACCAAATATTTTCTTAAAATTAGAGCATTCCAATCATTCTTAATTTATTATGATATGCAAAATATCAACAAAAAATTAAACATAATTATTTTGCTTGTCTATAGATTCCAATAGGAGGATGCCATTGACAAATAAATGAAAAAACATGAGCCTTTTTCTATGGCTATAATATTCCAGCTGAAATGCAAAGGAGAATATCAAGAATGTAGAAAAAAATGTAAATATTAAGTGGTATAATTAATGTTAATGTTACGCATATAGTATGTGTATACATTACACAAAAATACAGAGATACATATAAATATGTACATAGAAAGAAGATATTGATAGATGTGGCAAAATTTGGTAATCTCAATCAATCAAAATTTATCTGAATGAGTTTATTCCATAATTCAAAAAGTGAAAATCAATATAGAATTTTCCAAAGTACAATTGTTAGGAAATATATTCCTTCCTTCCTTCCTTCCTTCCTTTCTTCCTTCCTTCCTTCTGTCCTTCTTTCATCCTTCCTTCCTACCTGCCTTTCATCCTTCCTTTGCAGGTCTAAGTATTGAATCCAGGGAAGCTCTACATTGATACTATCATTGAGCAATATTTCCCAACCTCAAATAAATTTGTTTTCCCTTTGAGACAGCATATTGCTAAATTGAGAAAATTAGTCTTGAATTTATGGTCTCCTGCCTTCTACTCCAGAGTAGCTAGGATTACAGGCATGTGCCACCTCTACCTCTAAATATATTCATTTCTAAGTGCTGATGTAATAAAGAACCAGAAAAGGGGTGACTTCAGACACTGGATTTTAAAGTGACTCACTGAACTTTTCTCTGAGTTTATCTTAACTGTATGGAATTCGGTTAACTTCTTGGATATGTAAATCCATATTTTCCTTCATATTTGGGAATTTTAAAGATTATTTCTTCAAATACTCTCTTTATCCCATTCTATTTCCTTCTGGGTTTCCCATAATACATATTATAGTACACTTGATACTATCCTGTAATTCCTGTAGTCTGTGTTCCCTTTTTCCTTATTTATTTATTTATTTATTTATTTTTGTTTTGCTCACTTCTAACTGGATTATTTGAATTGTCCCATATTTGATTATTGATTCTTTCCATGGGTGCTAAAATCTGCTTTTGAAGTCTTCTGATTTTTCATGTTAGCTATTATGCTTTGCAGATCCAAAATTTCTATTTGATTTGTTGATATAATCTTTTTCACTTGAATAATATGTTCAATTTATTTATCATTCTCCTGATTTCTTGAATTTCTTACTCCATAGTTTAATTGAGTTCTTTGAACACTAAAATTAGGCTCTTGAGAAAAAAAAAAATCATCATCTAGTGTGCTCAATGTCTTCATTTTCTGAGGGTTAGTTCCTTTCAATTTCTTTCTTCCATATTTGCCACTACCAAACTCCAGTGAATAGGCCATATTTTATTATTTCTTTATAAGCCTTGTCACTGTTTCTAAAAACTTGACATTTTGAGTATTATAATGTGGTTACTCTGAAAGTCAGATTATTTCCCCTCAACAAGTTGTTGCTCTATTTATTGATTTACAGACTTTAACAAACTACTCCTGATATCACTGTATTCACTATCATGTGTGATCAAAAAGTCTCTATTTTTCTATCTCAATAGTCAGTGAGTGGCTTGAGGTTTTTGTTCGATTTTTTGTTGGTTCTAATGTCTGAAGGCAAAGAGAAAAAATTAATATAACTCTCCTGGTCCTGCAACTTGACTCTCAGATGAGGCCTTCCAAAACTAAGTCAGACTGCCTACAACTACACCTTAACATTTATCTCCTGTTTGCATGGAGCCCTCAGATCTGCCAAAGGCGAAAGTGCAGGGGATCCAGGTATTTACCAACAAGTTTCTGGCCTTGAGAAGGCACATTTTACTCCTGTCTTTGTTGTTTATAAGATGAGACTAGTGAGCTATTTTCCTCCAAGAAGATGCATCCTAAGCTTCTCTTTTTCCAGTCTTCTGGGTAGATCCTCTGCTTACCCCATTCATTGTCCTTTGTCCCAGGCAGTTACAGGAAGTATATATCTTTAAATCTATCAGTAGCCACTTCTACCACCTAAAAACAGACTCCAGTTCAAGGACATTGAAACAGCCATCACCCTCCACACCAGTCCCTCTGGAAACCTCCAGGCTGGAGAGAATGAACAATGAAAAAACACACAATGCCACATTAATTTAACTACAAGTTTTTATTTTTTAATTTATTTTTTTATTTTTTTAAATTTATTTATTTTTTATTCTAAGATGTTATAAATGACAGCAGAATGCATTACATTTCATATTACACATATAGAGCACTTTTTTACAAATCTCTGGTTGTATGCAAAGTATATTCACACCATTCGGGACTTCGTACATGCACTTAGGGTAATGATATCCATCTCATTCTACCATCTTTTTTTTTCTTCACCCTTTTGCCCCCTCCCTTCCCCTCCCTCCCCATTAGCCATTCTAGTGTTTCTCTAATCCTCCTATGCTCCCCATCTCAACCCGACTGTGAATTGGCCTCCTTATATCAGAGAAAACATTTGGCATTTGGCTTTGGGGGATTGGCTAACTTCACTTAGCATTATATTCTCTAACTCCATCCATTTTCCTGCAAATGCCATGATTTTATCCTCTCTTATTGCTGATTAATACTCCATTGTGTGTATATACCACATTTTCTTTATCCATTCATCTACTGAAGGGAATCTAGGTTGGTTTCACAGTTTAGCTATTGTGAATTGTGCTGCTATAAACATTGATGTGGCTGTGTCCCTGTAGTATGCTGTTTTCAGGTCTTTTGGTTAAAGACCAAGGAGTGGGATAGCTGGGTCATAAGGTGGTTCCATTCCAAGTTTTCCAAGGTATCTCCATACTGCTTTCCATATTGGCTGCACCATTTTGCAGTCTCACCAACAATGTATGAGTGTGCTTTTTTCTCCACATCCTTTCCAACATTTATTGTTGTTTGTGTTCTTAATAGCTGCCATTCTGACAGGTGTAAGATGAAAACTTAGAGTGGTTTTGATTTGCATTTCTCTAATTGCCAGAAAGGTTGAGCATTTTTTCATGTATTTGTTGATTGATTTTAACTACAAGATTTTTTATTAGCCTTCTAGGGCCAGCAAGCTTACCAGGAATGCAGGCTATTGTCTATAGTGAATGACAATGAATACCAAAAGTGTCTCATTTTTTTTACCAAGCTTTTGCTGTTTTTTCTTCCTAAGTCACTCCCCTAATTGCTGAGAGATGTTTTATTAGATAATAGAATGGCTTTTAAAAATTGATTCTGTCAGTTTTGCTAGCTTAATGGTTTCTTCAGTGGAGGGACTTTGACTCTTGAATCCCCACTCTTATTTGTCCTCCAAAGTATATGTTTTGAATTTTAGTGATAGCTAATTTTAGCATTTTTTTTCCTCTCATTAATTTTTCATGAAGCAGTGGCCCTAAAGTAATTGACAAAATTACTTCTTTTCTGGTAGATATTTTACAGAGATTTAGTTTTGTACAGTATCTTTAATGTGAATATCAATAAACAACAAACAAAAAAGAAAAGAAAAGAAAAGAAAAGAAATATTGAATTTTAATGGGTGTTCCCATTGGCAAAGTTGAGGAATTCTATAGCTGATATTAGCACAAGGTTGAGGTAGCTTTTTCAGGTACACTCAAGCTATTAGGTTTTATCTGTCCTGTACCACTTGCCTGATTGTCTGAAAACATTTTTATCATACTCATGGTATCCAATCCTCTAAATGCTCCCTTATTCAAAGTAACATGTACTGTTTTAGCTCTGATTATCATGGTAGATCATGAACCGCATTGTCTGGCATTCCCATAACTCCATTAATTGGAAACCTGGAATTCATCACTCTAATGACGTATCTCATATTAAATCAGAAAATACCCAGTCTTGTGTCCCTCTTTTCATCTGTTATCCCTAACTTCTCAAATGATATGTATTCAAGATACCCGCAGTAATTTGTAAATTCATTCAACTAGAATGTATGTTTTCCCAAAAGAACGTCAGTTCTACCCAGAAAATTATTTTCCTCTTTATTTGTGCTGTTGTATCTCTAGGACTTCTTTTAGGCCACATTCCTTTCTTATAATTCACATTTTCTCATTAAAACTTACTAAGGATCCAAGATTAATCTCTTCATTTAAAATAGTAATTGGACAGTTAATTTAAAAACTCATTTATCAAGCAATCATTTCAACAATCATTCTCTTTGTTCCATAAAAAGTTTGCATTATTCATGAAATTCTATATTCTTCCAATACCTCATTGTCCCTAATGGTAACCTCAGTAAAGTGTTGCCCAAATTTATTGTGCTGTATATGCCCTAGTTCTTTCTACAGAGATATGTTGGTTATGTTCCCCTCTAAAACAAATTCCTCTAACATTATATTAACATACACACACACACACACACACACACACACACACACACGCACACACACACACACACATACACACACACCTATTTATTGTGGAGAAAAAGATTTTTCAATTCCTGTATCATTGAATAATGTCAGAAAAGTCATGAAACACATAGACAATAAATTCCAAAAAGTAAAAATAAAACCTATTGTTAGCTGATTGGATTTTTCTCATTCTTTCTGTTAGGTTGAGGCTCAGACCCAAGAAGAAAGAGTCATGGCTCCTGCAGTTCAAAGAAGATGCAAGACACAGTTGGGATAGTAAACGTGCATCATTCAGTGGTGGCAGCAGGCCCTAGGCAGCCTATCAACCCTGGATTTATTCCATAGGCCCTTTTTATATGCAGACCAAAAATGAAGGCACATTACCAACAGGTTACATAACTGAGTGCAAGCTCACAAGCAAATGTTTAGATCTTGAGAGCATACACTGAATCAGGGTGTTCGTGACTTTTGCTACATGATAAAATCATAGCCCATGGGAAGCCTCCATGAAGGATTCTAATTATAGTGTTTTGGGCCTTCCCTACAATCTACCCCTCACCATACAATCTACATGTATGAAGTCTTCCACAACAATCCCTTAGGAAGGAGGGTAGGGCCCTGCATCCATAAGCCACAAAACAGTACAAATTGTAACAACATAAAACCAAAAGGCAAGGTCCATCACCTAGAATTACTAAAAACCATTGTCAGTTTCATCTCATATTGAAGTGGAAATAAAAGTCTTTCCCAGCTACCTCCAATTAATTGCCCAGGTCATAGTCTGAATTTGCCAAGGTGGCCTAGCAGCAGAACTCACAGGCTTTGGTGCATAGACAGCACACACAGGTGTTTGCTACTCTGATATAGGTGTATACTCAGGTCAGATTGGTGTTGGCAAGGACATACCTACAGATGAAAGGACAAAGCAGTTACAGGCACTAGTACAGGTAAATTTCATCCATCTGGGAGAAGGAATGCCATCTTTGAATTCCAGGAAAACACAGTGGCTACCTGTGATGGCTTACCTGGAAGGTGCTACCACACTCATACAGCTTGGTCCGGAACTTCACCAGGTTCTGTGTGTACCAGCACCAGGGAACTCATTAATAGGCAAAGGAAAATGATGAATGTGCCCTTTGAAATGTGTGTCCTATCTGTGGGACCTGGCCAAGTCACATGTACCTGGGAGCTGGGTGCATTCACTAGTCCCCCATGTTGTCACAGAGATCACATACCATACTTTTTCCCCATGTGACTTTCAAGACTACCCAACAAAGATTGGGGTCTTTACTATCCAGAGCCAGGTCCAATCCACAGTTTGCCCCCAATTCACTACAGTGGGAGTAGGCAAAAAAAAAAAAAAAAAAAAAAAAAAAAAAAAAAAAAAAAAAAAATCCTGCTTCCAAAACTCAGGTTTAAGTACAACATCCTTTTTTGTCATCTAGATTTGTATTAGGACCACTGTGCAGTGCAGCAAAGCCTCCACAGGAGTTGGTCCCCCTCCGTGGAAATGTTAATTTAGAGCTTGTACAACTTCCCATAGATGCTGTACCCACCCCTACATACAAGATGAGCAGACTGCAGTTTTAAGACCTTCCTTAAACAGGCCATTATATCTTTCTATGATGACTATAGCCTATGGATGATATGGGACATGCAAGTTCCATCGTATTTAACTGAGTTGTCTATCACTGTGAAATGGGGACCTTATTGTGATAGACCAGCTGTATAAGGCTCTCAACTCTATCAGGGCATAAATCATAGTGCACCAATTTGCTTGACCACTGGGCAGGAAAACAACAAGTTTGTAGCTTCCATCAAGATAAACATGGCCCCTCTGACTTCAATAAAGGGCTGATGTAGTCAACATGCCATTGTATCAAGAGCATGCACCAATGCATTATGTGGCCATCCCTGCCTCCAAGGGGTAGAATATGTGGCTACCTGAGCACAAACCACACATGTCTGGCTGGCATCTTACCAGAGCATTCCACATTAAAGGCAGTCCCTGTTGTTTGACTACATTCCACATAGTTTTCACATCTGCATACTGTAAGTGCTTGTGCAACTAAGCCACCAGGTAAATGGAAAGGATCCTCTCTAAACACTGCACCCTAATCAAAATATCTGCTTCATCATTCCGTGGACTAGTCAAGGGCACATGGACATGCTATATAATCACCCAAAGCCCCTTGGAACAGGTGGCCTACCTCTCAGAGCTATTGTCATAGAACATGACCAAAATAACAACATAGCTCTCAGTAAATATCACTATGGAGGATACTTCATTTGTACCACCATTCAAATGTAGTTCAGTTTACCAGCTATTTTTTCCTATGCCAGTATTAACCCAACAGTGTGTCTTTCTGTTTCTATATCTACCACCACCTACACAGATGGTTGTCCAGAAATGAAGTCATCAGTGTACCAAGCATTGAACAGTATAAGTACCTTATCTCTAAGATATGGGCTTGTTTCTGATTGCTTACATAGGTAATAAGCCTTAGCACCTCCTAAAGTTTCTTGTCCTTGCCAGTTCCTGGGCTCACATGGGCTCACATAAGCACACCTGGGCTCTCTCTTGGCACCTCTAAACACCTCCACAGCATTGACAGTTTTGCAACATCTCCTATAAGGAGGCATGCTAAGTTCTTCATTTTTAGGACACGTACATAATACTTTTCATCCATAAATCTCACACATGTACCAACAAAATAACCATGGGGCTCTACTGGCCTCTGCCTAAATTATTTTCCCCAGTTCATCAACTCTTCTCATCAGGAGGAACATGGTGAACTTGGTTACATAGGCAAGCCCTGCTGGCTGCCCACCAGAGTTATCAGGTACTGCTGTTTTATTTTCTGCATTATCACTGGCTGAAATTGCAGGTATTAATTTTCTTCCTCCTTCTCAGATTTCATCATGAATGTGGGGGAAGCCAAGGACTATTTTCAAAGTGAAGAGATCCTCCTCCAGCAAATGTATTCTGGCCTTTAAGGCCTCTTCCTCATCTTGCAACTCTCTCATTTTGGGGGCAGTCTCTCAGCATTAGGTTTTGCTCTTATAGCTGTAAGAAACTCCCATTTTGTGGCTCCAGGGGCCATGTGTGTGGCTTCTCAGTCTGTTTCTTCATTCCAGCCATACCACTGCTGCCACATCCTTCTTATCTGTGGGCCAGTGCCTGGACTCTGCAGTTTGTTCACAGTCTGCCTTGCCATATCCATGCTTGCCCACAGGGCAATCAGAAAAATGAAACCCACTACACTTCCTAGTGACATATATCATAGGTGGATCACATAGGCGGAGGCTAACTTTTTATTAAATCTTCTGTATGCTCACAGGGAACCTATATGCCACATCCCAACTCTCCACAGGAGTCCATGTTAACCAGAACAATGGCAACCAAGTGCTGTATGCTGCTCTGTGGCCATATGTTGCACCCACCAAGCTCCACCCTCCCAAAAGGCCACCTGTCCACCAGCCAATGCATCTCTCACCTGTGGAAGGTCCTGCCAACTACACTAATTGCCATAGGGGAGCTCAGGCCCAGGAAGAAAGGTTTGAGACTCTGGCAGTTAAAAGAAGATGTGAGGCACAGTTAGGATAATAAAGGTGCTTTATTCAGAGGTGGAAGCAAACCCTAGCCATTCTCTAGTCCCCAAGTCATTTCACAGGTCCTTTTTATACGCAGGTCAAAGATGGCACATTGCAAATAGGGTACACAAGTAAGTGTATGCTCACAAGCAAATGTTTCTTTCTGACTTTGAGTACATATACTGAATCAGGTATTCATGAACTTTGTTACATACTAAAATTATAGCCCACCAAAAGCCTCCATGAGGGAGCCTAACAACAGCCATCTTGGGCCTGCCCTACAATTACTAATTGGATTTTGGGTTGAAAAATATATATTTTAAGGCAAGGGGAAAAACCTTTAAATATTAAATAACTGAGGAGCTGTACAACAGAGAAATATTTGGAAAAATGCATAAAATCTATGCTTTGCAATCTAAAACATTGTCTTTATATTAGTACAGATAATCAGAAAAGAGCTCAAACTGTGACTATAATGATATAGATATGAGTATATCTGTTTTACATACACATTGTTACATATCTTTCTAAACTCTGGAACTCTTAACAATTAATCTCTTTGAAATGTATCATGAAGGCATTTTTTGTCAAATTTTACAAGATTTTCTCTCTCTACATCTTCTTGAATTTGTAACAGATGAGTTACTAAAGGTAGTAGTAGGTATCATCTTAGCTAAACCTCTATGGCATGATGTAATGTAGACATAAGAGACACAGGAGGAATTACCCCATTGCATCCTCATGTGCACCCTTCCTAATTCCTCACACTTGCACTCTGACTAGGCTTTAAATCACATCAACCTCAATGTTCCCTCAAGGTTTTCTCAGCTTGTCTCTCTTTTCCTAGTATTGGTAGCAGTACATTAGACTTAGCAACCCAGGAAAGTGTCCTCAAGGTGTTGAGTGCCTTTCTCATTTGGATTATCAGATTCTCATTACCTAAAATTCCCATTTTGTTGACACACAACACTGATGGTCACTATATTAGTCAGGATTGACCAATTCAAAATAATTGATGCATGAGTGCAGAGCTTCTCACATAGAGCTAAAACAAACAAATAATTAATTTGCTTATTTATGTGTTAAATAAAATTGAAGCTGAGTTCATACCAGACACTGGAAATGGTGTAGTGTAAGACAAAAGAGATGCTACATTATCTGCATATACTACTTTGGGCAAGTGGCATTCCTCCTTGGCATATCAATTTCCCTGTCTGCAAAATGTGTCTCTCAATAGAAAAACACTAGGAGGATTGTGAGGCATAAAGTCATAGTTAAGCAGATCTTTTCTATAATAGGAAGAAAAAGAAGGTGGAGGAGGATGAAAAAATTCATTATATATTTCTATACTATGATTATGTTATCTTGTTTCTAATGTATTTCCTTTCCTATCACACCATGGAAAATAAAGTAAATTATTAGATTATTCTTTTTCAAATCAGAGCTTTATAAAAGGTGTTATGCAATAACTTTCTGTAAATTAATTTTTTTATTTGTTCTTTTTAGATATATGTGACAGTAGGGTTTATTTTGATAGATTATACATACATGGAGTATAACTTTTTCTAATTAGGATCTTAATATTGTATTTGAACATGATGTTTGTTTACACTGGCCATGTGTTTACTTGTGAACATAGGAATGTTATGCCCAGTTCATTCTGAAAGTTAATCTTAATGAGATTAATTTATTTCTCTGTTTATGTGATTGATGTTTTGAGAAGTAAAATTGTAACATTTATACCATGACACTTGTTTGTTTTTAAGGGCTGAAGGTTGAATTTGAGTTAACTTCAGTCAGTGAAGAAATATTAGGGTCAATTTTCATAATGGTAAGAGCAAAACAATTTAAATGAATTTCAAATAAAGTGCAATTTTATTTAATTTTTATGAACTTAGATAAAAATATTAAAAAATTGACTTATGTCTAAACAATATAATTTCCAAAGATTGAATTATAAGGTTATTTTTATGGTCATTAACTTTTCAAAATGACAATTTATTTTGACGACATTTTAAAATTTCCTCAAGCCCAATGAAGCTAGGCTGTTATCATCACTACTCTTTTATGAACTCTTATAAAACTTGGTTAACTAAGTAATAAAAAATGTAAGAGACACTATTAAAACTGAGATTAAAGTGTCTTTTAACATGACAGAATACAGACTAACCCTTTTCTTCCCTAACAAACTTTGGTACGAGATTCACATCTGGTGAACAGCTCTTTTGCCACTTTGGTTGAATGTGTCTAGTGATGTTTATATATATGTTATATATACCTTTATTTTTATTTATTTATTTTTATGTGGTGCTGAGGATTGAACCTAGTGCTTCACCCATACTACGTGAGCTCTCTACCACTGAGCCACAATCCCAATCCCTAGTGATGTTCTTTATGATGAATGAGAGCACCAAAAATGTATTTGACAATGTATCATTAGTTAGTATTCACTTTTATTTTTTAGGTAAAAAAAAGAATATGCCGATCACATATTTATTGAGTTTAAATGGAAATATGACCATCATTATACTAACACTACCAAAGTTCATTTTAAGACTCCCATGACTTTCTAGGGCATTGCTCTTTCATAGAAATTTTGTTTACAACAGTCTATATTCCTATATTTCTGATCAGAATTGTTACTGGGGACACGACCATTTCCTAATTCTTGCCTGGCACAGGCTGTCATTTTTTTTTTAATTTTTATTTTTTTATTTCTCAGAGGATTAACAGAATTTTTTCTTCTGTCTGACATGCCCTATGATCACTATGTGGCTATGTGTAAGCTTCAACACCTATTATGAGCACAAAATCATCATTATCAATAAGGGACAGGATATAATTAAAAAGTGAAGAAAATAAAAATAAATGTATGTTCAAATAAATATATTTTAAATAACAGTGGATTTGATATTTAGGATCCTAAAGTTTATTCCTACATATGTAATATTTGCATACATACAAAATGCTGAAATTTAAAATTAAAATTTTCATAAATTATAGAGACTAATAATTAAGATGAGAAAAAGTTCTTTTCTAGTAAGATATAAAATTATAATTACAGTGTCAAAATGTTAACTGAAGCTTTAGAATTAAGTTATTAAGAATGGAGAAAATATTCAGTTGCAAAAATAGAATATGAATATTTTAATTCAAGTGTAGCTAAATAAAGCAATAAACTTTTTCACATCATGGAAACATCATTTTAATAGAAATCAAAGAAAAAAGTCAGCCATATATGTGGAATCTCAGATAATTAAAAAGGAAGTTCAAATAAATGATTATAAAGTAAAAAACTTTTTCCTGTACTATAAAGCTTATGTATTTGAACACAAAATGCCTATTAATTTCTTTCAAAAGACCTCACATAATTATTAAATAACTTTTCACGTTAAGTTTTCTCCTGTCTCTGAGATTCAGGCTACGTTGTTATCCTTTGGAGTCTCCTGGTATCACAAGGATTTTACGTTTACTGTTGTTTCTTTTTAAAAACAAAAAGTTGTTTTTCTCTTCTTCTAAATTTTATTCTTTATCTCTCAATTTAAATGTTATCCATTTAAACAGAAACTGTTTCTTCCTGTCTCCACCATACAGCCTACAAACCAAGTCTAGAGGAATTTTCAGTCCTGTCTGCTCTACTGACCAGAAGTCTCCCTTCTATGCACCAATATTCCTTAAATTTTGTTTATATTGTAAATTTAATATCTGTCATAAAGACAAATGCTTTATTTTTAATTTCCCTGTGGGTGTATATAAAACCTAGTAAACAAATGATACTGAGCATTGAAGGCCGGCTTCAGCAAAGAAGAAGCAGGATTTTTCTTGATTGGTGCTGATGAAAAGAGTTGGTGGATGAAAGAAACCAGCAAACAGACACACAAGTCAGGCTGCTGGATTTTTTGTTTTGTACTTTCTTTTTTGAAAGTATATATATATATATATATATATATATATATATATACATATATATATATGCTTATATGCGTATATGTATATATATGCATATCGGCAGCATACATTAACTTTCAGACATTTTTTTTTTTTTTTTTTGGTACCGGGGATTGAACTCAGGGGCACTTGACCACTGGGCCACATCCCCAGCCCTTTTTTGTGTTTTTTTTTAAATTAGAGACAGGGTCTCACTGAGTTGCTAAGTGCCTCGCCATTGCTGAGGCTGGCTTTGAACTCGCGATCCTCCTGCCTCAGCCTCCCAAAGTGCTGGGATTACAGGCGTGCGCCACCGCGCCCGGCTAACTTTCAGACATTTTAATCTTTTACCCAACATGTTTTAAGTCCCGTGCATCATTATTTGAATGCCCTGCATTACTGTCACTCTTTATCTGAAACTAGCCTGGGTCCAAATCATTTTTCATGGATTCTCTGAAGCCATTCCTCCACACACCTGCTCAGCTGCCTGATGGAAGTTATTTTTTTTTTTCTTCCTCATTTTAAAGCACTATTGTCTTTCTATAATAGTATTATTTAGAACCTAGGGGCAGGGAAGGGAGGCATAGCCAAATGTTAGCTCTGAAGGACTTCTACCCTAAGGAATTTGTATATCTATTTTAAACTTATTCTAAAAGTAAAAGGAATCCCTTTCAATCACAAAAGGACTCTTTTAAAGTTTGATGCCCTCTTTCCACTATGTCTTGTCCTTGTGTTATAAGGAATTCCAGTGGAATGAGCAATGTTCAAAGTTTTACAAAGATTTTGAAATGATTTAGAAACATAAGCTGGCCCATTATCAGTTTTAATATGTAAAGGCATTTCCATATAGGCAAAAGCAGCAAATAAATGTTGCAAAAATTTTTTGTAAGCTTCTCCAGTACAAGTTGTAGCAAAGATTTCATGTAAATAGGTATCTACTGAGACATGGACAAAGGCAAACTTTCTACATTTTGGAATATGAGTTACATCTATTTGCCATAATTTATTTGGCAGAAGTCCTTGGGGATTTATCCCCATTTGTGGAGAGCTAAAAAATGAAGGACAGGTATGACAGTGTTTAACAATTTGTCTAGCCTGTTCTTTAGTAAGATGAAACTGCATTTTAAGGGTCACAGCATTTTGGTGATGTAGCCAGTGCTCTCTTATTACCCGTTCCACAACATTAAATAGTGATTTTTTAGTTAGCTGATTAGCAAAAGCATTTCCTGCATTTAAAGGACCAGGGAGATTAGAGTGTCCCTAGATATGTCCTATAAAAATTATTTATTTTTTGATGAATTAAAGACTGTAATTTCAAAAGACTATATATTATAGATGAATGAGATGATAAAATAGAGGTCTCAATAGCAGAAAACAAATTAGCAATATATTGAGAATCAGTATATAAATTAAATGCTTGAGGCACCTTTCCAAAGGCAGTAATGATTGCAATAAGCTCAGTTGTTTGAGCAAAGGTCTCAAAAGTTTGTTGCACTATAGGTGCATTATTGTCAATAACAATAACTGCAACTCCATTAGATGACCCATCAGTAAATATTAATGATGTATTTAATAATGGCTTTTGAGAATATGTTTCAGGAAATATAAATTTAGTTTTAGAAATAAACTGTAACAATGGATGTTTAGGTAAATGAAACAAAATTTCTCCATAAAATCCCTGTAATGCTATTGGTCAATTATCTTTAACATTTAGTAAAATGTTTAGCTGTTCTTTATTATATAGTACAACTATAGAAGAAGGGTCTTGTCTAAATAACTTTCTACTCCTAAGTATTCCCTTGCATACTAAAGAAGAGACCTGAGTAGGATAAGAAATATTAATTTTTTTAGGAGTGCATGGTAAATGAATCCACTCAAGAGGATCATCTTGCCATAAACATCTTGTAGGAGTAAATGGTGTTTGCAATATAATTAAAAGCCAAGGTTTAGAATAATCAACTTGTTGCAAATAATGTCCCATAATAGCCTTTTTTACTTTCTGTATTGCCTCCTTTCCTTGTGTGGTTAAAACACAAGGAGATGTAGGAAGAGAATCTCTCTGTAAAATTTCAAATAAAGGTTTTAAGTTAGTAGTAGTTAGCTTTAAATAAGGTCTAATCTAATTAATAGCTTTAAGAAGTTTATGAAAATCATTTAATTTTTGCAAATTGTCTGTTCTTAATTGAATAGCTTCAGAAGTAACATTTTTAGAATTGATTAGTCTCCCTAAATAAGAATAGGGAGGTTGAGTCTAAATTTTTTCAGGGGCAATAGTAAGGCCCCATTTTTGTAACTGTTCCATCATATAATGTAATACTGTCTCTAAAGTCAAGGAATTAAAATGTGTCAACAAAATGTCATCTATGTAATGTATTATATAACAATCAGGAAATTTTTGTCTGGTAGAAAGTAAGGCATTGTCAACATATTTTTGACATAAAGTGGGACTATTTTTCATTTTTTGAGGCAACACCATCCATTGAAACCTCTGGTAAGGCCTTTGTAAATTAGATGAAGGGAGGATAAATGTAAACCTCTTACAATCTTGTTTACATAATGGGATAGTAAAAAAGCAATCTTGTAAATCAATAACAATAATATCATAACCCTTAGGTACTGCAATGGGAGAAGGGAAGCTGGATTGTAAACTTCCCATTGTTTCCATGACTTTGTTAATAGCTCTTAGATCTTGTAAAAGTCTCCATTTTCCTGATTTCTTTTCAATCACAAAGATTGGAGTATTCCAGGGCCTATAAGATGTCTCTATATTCCCTAATTGTAATTGTTCTTGAACTAGATGAGAGGCAGCATCCAGCTTTTCTTTAGTTAGGGGCCACTGATCTACCCACACAGGGTTATCAGATTTCCATGTGATAGGATCTGCCTCTAGTAAGACAGTAGCCCCTAGAAAAAAAGGCTGTTCAGGAGAAGTGACATGGTCAGTTAGAACCAAGTTTATTTGCTGTAAAAATCTCTTCCCCATAATGTAAAGGGGAGGAAAGGAATAACATATGGCTGGAAAGTGTCTCAACATTTCCATATCTCTAATGTAAAACCTGTTAGCTTTTAGCAACATTAGATGCAAGTCCCAACCCAATAAGGGTTGATGGGGATTTTGTAGTCACTCAGGAAGGTGGCCAATTTTTTCCCAGCAATACAACAGACATCAGCCCCAGTGTCAAGGAGTCCCTTAATTTTTAAACCTTCTACTGAAATAGTTTTCATAGGCTTAGATTGTTCAATTTTTCTGAACCCATGTCACACCATCACTGGAGCCAAATCTTTGATTATCCCTTTTTTCCATAATAGTGGGCTTTGGAAATATGGAATTAATAAAATCTGAGCAATGCATTGTTGTGGTCTAATTTGCACCATATGCTCAGCAGGCTGTATCATTATCTTAATTTCTCCTGTAAAATCAGAATCAATGTACTCCTGGTAACACAATTATTCCCTGTACAGTTAAAGAACTTTTTCCTATAATTAAACCAAAAAACCCTTTTGGTAAAGAACCATAAACTCCTGTTGGAATTAGAGTAACTTCAGAGTCTGGGGTCAGAATTGCATGGACGGTAGAAGCTAAGTCTAATCCGACATTTCCCTTAGTTGCCCTGGACAGGTTGTTAATTGAGAGTCTAGGAATTGGGGTGTCTGTTGGGGGAATCTCCTGTTCTTTGGGCCCAGGGAAAGCCTGAAAGCTTGTTTTTTGGCTCCTGAGGGGAGGGCATCAAGATCAATTGTCTCTGTTTGTTATATTTAGATTTACATTTATGAGCCCAGTGAAACCCCTTTTGACATTTTGGACATATAGTTTTTGGCCTAACATTACTTTCCTTCATTTTATTATGTGGGCAGTTACAGCTAAAATGCCCAACTTGACCGCAAGAAAAGCAGTGCCCTTTAGTAGCATTGTCAAAAGATTTATTAGAAATAGGAGTTGAACCATATCTCTTTAAAATCTGTGAATAAGATTGGCCCTTTAAGCTGTGGCAATTGCTATGCCTTAAATATGGGCTGGAGTAGAATTTATGTGTGTCTTAATAAAATCAGTTAAAGTCCCAGTCTTTCTAATTGGGTGAAGTAATGCCTGACAGGTGGGATTAGCATTCTCAAAAACCAGCTCTTTGGTCAGTAAGTCAGCAGCTTCTGCATGAGGAATTGCTTTAGCAATAGTGCTTTCTAACCTAGCAACAAAATCTCTATATAAGGCTGAGAAGGGAGGTTTCTCCATGCTGCTAAAGTGCATTTGGTGACCTCTCACAATGCATGTTGTGGAATTGTCACCTGATCTTCAGGCATATAATATTTTCCAGTCCCCATCAACATGGGACAGTATACTTACACGCCCGTCTTTTAAATGTTGTTTCCCCAACAGTTCACTTTACATTATCCTCATAATCAGCCATCTATAATAGATATTGACCAGGAGGCAGACAAGACCTTGCAGTTTGTTGCCAATCATTAGGAGTCATCCATTTTGTAGATAAGGAGTCAACCAGTTGCAAAGTATATGGGGAAGTAGGGCCAAAATCTCTAACAGCCACCTTTGATTTTTTGAGTAACTTAAATGGAAGAGTCTCCCAACGCGGGGGAGCATCAAAGTCAGAATCTGTAGCTTTTAAAGTTGCCACTGGGCAAGTCAGGAAAATATCTCCTAATTGTCTGGCTATGGCTGCTGCTCCCAGAAATCCACCAGGACAATAGGAAGGTAATTGAGGTCCCATAGTCGGCCCTCTCCTTTTAGAGACTCTAGGTTTATTTGGAAAAGGAGGGGCAGATGGAATAATAGGAACAGATGACACAGACTCAGGAAGCCGATTCTTAGTTGCCGCTTCTTTTAAATCATCCTGGTCATCACTTAAGTCACTATCAGTTTTATTATCAGAAACAACAGCTGCAGACTTGCAGTCTGACTTATCTGTGGTAGCCTCTACAAGAGAAGCTGGCTCTGGTGTCATCTCCCTATCAGTGAGACAAATTGCCACATGAGTGGGGCTTATAGCATCTTTACATAAGTTCCATAATAAAAAGGCATCTGCTGGCATCTTTTCAGCTCCATGGAGATTATAATATTTTCTCATTTCTTTTCCTAATTTTCCCCAAATCTCTAAGTTTAAGAATCTTTCTTCAGGAAACCAAGGTGCACATTCTTGAATAAAAAGAAAAAATTGCCTCAACTGTTTAGAAGTAACAGTGGCACCTCACTTATTTAGCATCTGTTTAGCAATATCAATAAAGAGTCCTCTTTCTTTAGACTCAGTGTGGCCCATGACTTCTCACTAGTTCTGTGGTTGCTTACCCTTCTCTCACTCAGCCTGTCTCTGCTGAGAGGTTCTGGACACCCTGGGTAAGAATCCTATCTTTTCACCCGAATCTCTCAAAATTCTCCTTCTAGGAAAACTGTAATGTAAAAAAGTAGCTTACCGATTGAATCACTGTTTGGGTGCCACTTGCTGAAGGCCGGCTTCAGCAAAGAAGAAGCAGGGTTTTTCTCGATTGGTGCTGATGAAAAGAGTCGGTGGATGAAAGAAATCAGCAAACAGACACACAGGTCAGGCTGCTGAATTCTCTGTTCTTTACTTTCTTTTTTGTAAGCATATAAGCATATTTTTCTTTGGCAGCATACCTTAACATTTTGTAGTTACATCACAGTCATAAGAATTAGGGAAGCAACAACATCTGCTGATTACATTTCAGACATTTTAATCTTTTACCCAACATGTTTTAAGGTCCCGTGCATTCATTATTTGAATGCCTTGCATTACTGTTACGCTTTATCTGAAACTATCCTTGGTCCAAATCATTTCTCATGAATTCTCTGAAGCCATTCCTCAGAACACCTACTCAACTGCCTGATAAATATATATATATATATATATATATATATATATATATATATTTTTTTTTTTTTTTTTTTTCTCCCCCTGCCTAGTTTCAAAGCACTATTGTCTTCTTCTTCTTCTTTTTTTTTGGTACTGGGGACTGAACTCAGGGGCACTTGACCACTGGGCCATATCCCCATTCTTTTTTAGTATTATATTTTATTTTTTTTCTTTTTTTATTTATAATAGTAGTATGTATTACAATTCATAATGCACATATATAGCATCTTTTTACATACAACTGTTTGTATACATAATATATAAGTACCATTCAGGTATTCAATCATGCATTTAGGATAATGATATCTGTCTCATTCAACCACCTTTTCTTTTTTTTTTCTTCCCCCCTCCTCCCCCCTTGCTCCCTTCCTTCCCCTCCCTTCCCTTTGACCATTCTAGTGTTCCTCAAATCCTCCTATGTACCCCCATCCAACAACACTGTGAACTAGCCTCCTTATATCAGAGGAAACATTCGGTATTTGGATTTTTGAGATTGACTAATTTCACTTGGTACCGGGGATTGAACTCAGGGCCACTCGACCACTGGGTCACATCCCCAGCCTTTTTTAGTATTTTATTAGAGACAGGGTCTCACTGAGTTGCTAAGTGCCTCGCCAGTGCTGAGGCTGGCTTTGAACTCATGATCCTCCTGCCTCAGCCTCCCAAGTGCATTGATTACAGGAGTGCACCACCTCACCTGACTATGTCTTTCTATAATAGTCTCATTTAGAACCTAGGGACAGGGAAGGGAGACATAGCCAAATGTTAGCTCTGTAGGACTTCTACCCTAAGGAATTTGTATATCTATTTTAAACTTATTCCAAAAGTAAAAGGAATCCCTTTCAATCACAAAAGGACTCTTAAGGCTTTTTCTTGGTGCATATGATTATAAGAGAAGAGGTTAAACAGCAGGCATTTATAAAGCTGTTTTCCCTAACTAGAAACTTGCTATATTAGTACAATTTTAGAAAATGTTTTTATGCTTCCAACTCAGATTCCAAAGGTTACAAGGTCCAGAACCAGTCTCATTCTAAATAATTGAAATAGCGACACCTGGTGGCCACATATATGAACAGAAAACAAAATATACATAGACAGGAGACAGCAAGAACATACACAGACAAAGTTAACTCTTTCAGTGCCATATTTGTATGAACATCTATCCAGTAAAGGTGTGTGCCATTGCTTCTTCCCCCTTATCTTATGACGAGGATGCCCTGCTCAATCTGTTGCATGGATGATGCCACAACTGAATACATCATTTTCAAATATATTGAATAAAAGACTCGCAATCCCTACAAAAAAGGAAAATATTTATTTTTCTGACATGAAAAAATAATTGTAAAATGATCATATACATACAGCATAGCATATATTTTTAAATTTTTTTTAGTTATAGATGGACACAATACCTTTATTTTATTTATTATTTTTATGTGGTGCTGAGGATAAACCCAGTGCCTCACACATGCTAGGCAAGCGCTCTACTGCTGAGCCCAAACCGCAGCCCCTTATTTTCATAAGATTTTAAAACATTTGACTATTCTGCTTACTTTTGACTTCCATTTTAAGATACAACAGACTAACAAGAGTTAGATTAAAGGCCAACTATCATATGTATAATATTATGTCTATAATATTTGCTTAGATATCTACACGTATGCACATACTTATATGTATATATAGTACATGTTACATATGATACATGCATTTATATTAAAATGGTTTATCATTCAAAAAGCCCTGAAACAAATTTTTAATCTTTGCATCCTAGATGCTTAAATTGAAGTGTGGAATATTAGGTAAATGTAGTCAGGGTTGTCACTGGGGCCAATCCCATTCCATGTGATTCCAGGTCTATGAATGCTAAAGAATCTGACACTGCCTCTTCAGGATTCTATGCATAATCATCAAGATACCCTCAAAGAACATCCAAGAAACCATTTTTATTTAAAACATCCAATGTTTAGATTTAAAAATGGCAAAAGTATATTTAACAAATATAAGTAGATAATTTTATAATTGAACAAATGTATTTACCTCAAATAAATAATACTACTTGATATAAAGATGTTAAAAATTGAAATTACAGAAACAACATGCTGTATTCATTGGTATAAAATATATAAATTCTAAAATTAGTAATCAAATAAAACATAGTTAATGCTCTGTTATTATAACCAGAAAGAGACAAATGTGCTTAAAAATTAAATCCAGAGTAAAATGAGTTAAAATTGGAATGAATAAATGATGAAAACAATATGTCAGCATTTCTTGGTTCTCAATGCAGGCCCTGTTAAATTTTACACACAAAAAATGAAGGAGCTGTGCAAGGTGGTGCATGCCTGTATTCACAGCACATGGGAGGCTAAAGCAGGAGGATCACAAGTTTAAAGCCAGTCTCAGCAATGGCGAGGCACTTAGCAACTTAGTGAGACTCTGTCTCTAATAAATACAAAAAGGGCTTCCTGGGATGTGGCCCAGTGATTGAGTGCCCCTGAGTTAGTTCAATCCATGGTAAGAAAACAACAACAAAAATAAATAAATAAATAAAATAGAATGATTTTCAGGAATAAACAATGCAATCTCTTTAATTAATGGTGAGGGGAATATTGAAGGATAGTTTCTATGACATTTCTTGGTGTTATGCTCTGATCTTTCTCTTCTGTGCCCTCCAAAATGAGACAATCCTACTAGGGGAAAAATAAACCAATGAAGTCTTAACTAGAATTCTCAAATCTACAACTATTTTAAATTTATTTAAAAAATGAATTAATGAATTATTATTGATCATATGCCAAAACTAATAAACCATAGCATTGATCCAATTGTCACTGATTTGCAAGGCAGGGGAAAAATACCATGAAGCTTCTGCATAAAATACAGAAAAATGAATACTCAAGAGAGAATACTATTGTAGTTTGATCAGAAAATCTAGTGACTGTTCCTCTGGGTTTTTAGTTCTTAGAATACCAATTCTAACAAAAACTACAATTTTGAAATTTTCTTTTTTGTCATTGATAGACACATTTTTTAGAAATACAATAGCTCACAGAGCTTGTGAAGCTGTAAATTTCCTTTGTGAGGTGTGACTCAAACTCTTGATTTTCCACAATTTTTTATTTGAAGTTGTATATATAACAGTAGCATGCATTACAATTCATAATACACATATAGAGCATATTTTTACATATCACTGTTTGTATACAAAGTATATTCAAACTATTCATGTCTTCAATCATGCATTTAGGATAATGATATCCATCTCACCCAAATTTTTGTGGTTGTTTGACTTGAATAAATTGTGATATATCCAGAGATTTAAAACTATACCTGCACTCAGCATTATTTCTGAAACAATAGATATGATTTGAGGGTCTGATTTCACACTGTTTTCCCTAGTCCTTTCAAAAAGGCCTGTTGAGTGTTTTTTCACAGCTTTACTGAGGTAAGTATTATAAACTATGAAAAGTATAGAGTTATGAAAGCACACATTATCCCATCACAAAAATCAAATAATTAATATAGGCATCACCCCCAAAGCTTACTTGTACCACGCTATATTTCTCTCAACTCATCCATCCCCATGCAACACTGGTCTACTTCCTTCAAAATACATTAATTTAAATTATATAGAGTTTTACATAAATGAAGTAATATTGTTCTTTTTATTATATGGCTTCTTTCACTCAGCATTTATTTTGAAATTTACTGATGTTATTGTTTATATTTGTTAGTTCATCAATTTATATTTGTTAATAGTATGCAATAGCGTGTGCTACAAAAAGTTTATCAATTCACCAGTAGAGATTTTGTTTGTTTTTAGTTTTAGGATGTTAAGAAAAATGGTGGCCACCACCACCTCTGGGGCTGGGAAAAGCAGGTCCCCACTGCAGAGAGAGCCTGACCAGAAGAAGGACCCTGTCCAATCCCTGGGGAACTGCGAACCTGCCCAGCTGTGACCAGAACATGTGGTAGACACCCGCCAGAAGGAGCAGCCCAGTCAACAGCCCACCTGGCCGCTGGCTTATGCTGCCACTGCCTCTGGGGCTGGGAACAGCATGTCCCCACAGCAAAGAGGGCCCAACCAGAGAAAGGGCCCTGTCCATTCACTGCAACCTGCCCAGCTGTGACTGGAACAAGCAGTAGACACCCACCAGAGGCCCAGCCAACAGGCCACCTGGTCACTGGCTCACACCACCACCACCACCAGGGCTGGGAACACCAGGTCCCTGCTGCAGAAAGGGCCCAACCAGAGGAAGGACCCTGTCCATTCCCTGGGAAACTGTGACCTTCCCAGCTGCCACCAGAACAAGTAGACACCCTCCAGAAGGCACCACCAGCCCACCCAACCACCGGCCCACACCATCACAAGAACCAGGAACTGCAGGCTCCACACTTTGGAAGGGCCCTGATGCCCATCTGCACAACCCCCATCAAAACAACTAGACTGGGAGGACACCCAAGAAAAGAAGAGTGGGGAAAAAATTGCAGACTGCCTGATCCACCACACTGTGGCCAAGAGGAGATCTCAAGTGAGAGGCCCACTCTATGCCCGAAAATCGAAGAGGCAACCTGTGTCTGTCCAGAGAGACAGACTGTACTGGGATTCCATAGCTACTCAACCCAACACCAATATAATTATAGGTCTGAGGCTGCCACTGCCACAAAACTGAGTTATCTATGCTACTACCAAGGAACAACAAAAAGGTCCAGGTAAGACATCACTAAGGTCCCTGGGGCCCAGAATGCACCAAAAGATGCAACTAGTTATATTGTTGTGAACTAACAGGGAATCTTACAAGGGGTTGCCTATCTCTTGCTTTTTTTTTTTACTAACATCCAAATTCTAATGATTATACTCTCACTAGTCAAATAATCTAATACCTCTATTTTCTCACATCTTTCATCATAAGAATTTAAGCCAACCTTTAAGTCCCCCCTTCTACCATTAGATACTATACACCACCACAAAAACATAGAGACTATATGGTATAAGATAACTGATCTCATCATTTCTGTTTATAGCGACAAAGCTGTAAATATAAAAATAGAAACTAACTGATATATGGACACACGTTGGGTACATCAGAAGCTCTAATATTGATATTAGAGGTTTTGGGTAAACTGGAGGGGCCTTATAAGACAAAAAGGCAGAAGCTGTAATACCTCAAGCTTACCTTGCAAGAGAGGAAAATACATAGACATCATGAAGAAACAAGGGAGGAAAATGCCCCAAACAAACCAAGATACTACAACAATAGAAACCATAGAAAGCACAGTAGGTGAAATGTAGAGAAAGAGTTCAGAATATACATAATTAAAATTATAGAGGATTTAAAAAATGACCTACATGAACAGATACAGGCAAAAATTGATCTCTTCAACAAAGAGATAAGAGATCAAGTAGAGGCAACCATGGAGATTACAACAAAGAGATAAGAGAACAAACACAGGTAACAAAAGATTACTTCAAGAAAGAGAGAATTTGAGGAAAAAAAAAAACAGAAATCCTTGAAATGAAAGAAACAGTAAGCCACTTAAAAATTCAATAGAAAGCATCACCAACAGATTGGACCACTTGGAAGATAGGACCTCAGACAATGAGGACAAAATATATAATCTTGAAAATAAAGATGACCTCACAGTGAAGATGGTAAGAAACAATGAACAGAATATCCAAGAACTATGGGATACCATCAAAAGACCAAATATAAGATTTATTAGAATAGAGAAAGGTGCAGAGATTCAAACCAAAGGAATGCACAATCTCTTCAATGAAATAATATCAGAAAATTTCCCAAGCAGGAAGGATGAATTTGAAAATCAAATACAAAAGACCTATTGGACACCAAATGTACAAAATTACAACAGGTCCACACAAAGGCACATTGTAATGAAAATGCCTAGCATACAAAATAAAGATAGAATTTTAAAGGCTGCAAGAGAGAAAAGTCAGATTACCTGTAAGGAAAAACTAATTAGCATCTCAGCAGATTTTTTAACCAAGACACTCAAAGCCAGGAGTGCCTGGACCTACATATACTAGGCTCTAAAAATAAGGGATGCAAAACCAAAAATCTTATATCCAGCAAAATTAAGCTTTAGATTTGAGGATGAAATAAAAACCTTCCATGATAAACAAAAGCTAAAAGAATTTACAACATGAAAACCTGCTCTACAGAACATTATTGGTAAAATATTTTATAAGGAGAAAATGAAAAATAATAATGAAAATCTTCAAAGGGAAGAACTACGATAAAGGAAAAAACCAACCAGAGGAAATACCAAGTCAAACTAAATACCAAAGATAATAAAAAAAAAAAAAAAAATGGTAATACAAATTATGTCTCAATAATAACCCTGAATGTTAATGGCCTAAGCTCACCAATTAAAGTCATAAGCTAATAGATTGCATTAAATAAACAGACTCAACAATATGTTGCCTTTAAGCGACACATCTCATAGGAAAATATACCCATAAAGTGAAGGTGAAAGAATGGGATAAAATATATCACTCACATGATCTGGGTAAGCAAGCAGGGGTCTTCTTCCTCGTATCAAATAAAGTAGACTTAAAGCCAAAGTTAGTCAAAAGAGATAAAGATGGACATTTCATACTGTTTAATGGAATCATAGATCAACAAGATATAACTGTTATAAATATATATGCCCCAAATAATGGAGCATCTACATTTATCAATCAAACTCTTCTCAAGTTCAAGAATCAAATAGACCACAACACAATAATTCTAGGTGATTTTAACACACCTCTTTCACCACGGGATAGATCTTCCAAACAAAAGTTAAACAAAGATACTATAGAACTCAATAATACAATTAATAACATAGACTTAACTGATATATAGTGTATATCATCCATCAATGAGCCAGTACACTTTCTTCTCAGCAGCACATGATTCTTCTCAAAAATAGACCATATATTATGCCATAAAGCAACTCTTAAGGAAATATAAAAAAAGAAGGGATACTACCCTGCATTCTATCAGATCATAATGGAATAAAATTAGAAATCAATGATAAAAAAAGGAAAGAAAAGTTACTCTAACACCTGGAGATTAAATAATATGCTATTGAATGATCAATGGGTTGCAGAAGACAGCAAGAAGGAGATTAAGATATTCTTAGAGGTAAATGAGAATAATGATACAACATACTAAAATCTCTGGGACACTCTGAAGGCAGTACTAAGAGGAAAGTTCATTGCATGGAGCTCATACCTTCAGAAAAAAAAAAAAGTCAACAAATAAATGAACTAACACCTCAAAGCCCTAGAAAAAGAAGAACAAACCAACCCCAAAAGAAGTAGAAGACAGAAAATAATTAAAATCAGAGATGAAATTACTAAAATTAAAACTAAAAAAAAATTGACAGAACTAAAAGTTGGTTATTTGAAAAAATAAATAAAATTGATAAACCTTCAGCTCTGCTAACAAAGAAAAGAGAAAACACAAATTAAAAATATCTACGAGCCAGGCGCGGTGGCGCACGCCTGTAATCCCAGCACTTTGGGAGGCTGAGGCAGGAGGATCGCGAGTTCAAAGCCAGCCTCTGCAATGGCGAGGCACTTAGCAACTCAGTGAGACCCTGTCTCTAAATAAAATACAAAAAAAGGGCTGGGGATGTGGCCCAGAGGTCGAGTGCCCCTGAGTTCAATCCCCGGTACCACAAAAAAAAAAAAAAAAAAAAAAAAAAAAAAAATATATATATATATATATATATATATATATATATATATATATCTACGATGAAAAAGGAAATATCATGACGGACACTACAGAAATACAGAGGATAATTAGAAATTATTTTGAAAATTTATACTCCAATAAAATAGAAAATAATGAAGTCATCTATGAATTTCTAGAGACATATGATATGTCCAATCTAAATCAAGATTATATACACAATTTAAATAGGTCAATT
Source organism: Tamias sibiricus (assembly GCA_025594165.1). NCBI lineage: Eukaryota > Metazoa > Chordata > Mammalia > Rodentia > Sciuridae > Tamias > Tamias sibiricus. The sequence goes on from CM046661.1 coordinate 112,417,374, forward strand.
TCAAGCAAAGAAATAGAGGATGCCATAAAAAACTTACCAACTAAGAAAAGCCCAGGACTAGATGGATACACAGCTGAGTTCTACAAGACCTTTAAAGAAGAACTAACACCAATACTTCTTAAACTATTTCATAAAATAAAAAAAGAGGGAACACTCCCAAACTCATTCTATGAAGCCAATATCACCCTGATTCCAAAAAGAGACAAAGACAAATCAAAGAAAGAAAACTTCAGACCAATATCTCTAATGAATATAGATGTAAAAATTCTCAATAAAATTCTGGCAAAACGAGTACAAAAACACATCAAAAAGATAGTGCACCATGATCAAGTGGGCTGCATTCCAGGGATGCAAGGTTGGTTCAATGTAAGGAAATCAATAAATGTAATTCATCACATCAACAGGCTCAAAGATAAAAATCATATGATCATCTCAATAGACACAGAGAAAGCATTTGCCAAAATACAATGTCCCTTCATGTTCAAAATGCTAGAAAAAAAAAAAAAAAAAAGGATCACAGGAACATACCTCAACATCATAAAGGCCATCTATGCTAAGCCCCAGGCCAACATCATCCTAAATGGAGAAAAATTGAAAGCATAAAGCATTCTCTCTAAAAACTGGAACAACACATGGATACCCTCTTTCATCACCCCTATTTAACATAGTTCTTGAAGCCCTAGCCAGAGCAACTAGACAGATGAAAGATAGAAATGGATACGAATATGAAAAGAAGAACTCAAATTATCACTATTTGCAGACAATATGATTCTATACAAAGAAGATTCAAAACTTCTATCAGAAATCTTCTAGATCTAATAAATGAATTCAGCACAAAGTAGCTGGATATAAAATCAATACCCATAAATCAAAGACATTTATTTGCATCAGCAACAAGTCCTCAGAAAGATAAACTAGGAAATCCACGCCATTTACTATAGCCTCAAAAAAATAAAATATTTGGGAATCAACTTAATAAAAGAAGTGAAAGACCTCTACAATGAAAACCACAGCATGCTAATGAAAGAAATTAATGAAGATCTTAGAAGATGGAAAGATCTACCTTGTTCATGGGTAAGTAGAACTAATATTGTCAAAATGACCATTCTCCCAAAAGCACTATACAGATACAATGCAATACCAATCAAAATCCCAATATCATTCCTCATAGAAATAGAAAAAGCAATCATGAAATTCATCTGGAAAAATAAGAGACCCAGAATAGTCAAAGTGATTCTTAGCAAAAAGAATGAAGTGGGTGACATTACTATTCCAGACCTTAAATTGTACTACAAAGCAATAGTAAAAAAAAAGTAGCATGGTATTGTCATCAAAGTAGACCAGTTGACCAATGGTACAGAATAGAAGGCACAGAGACGAACCCACACACCTACAGTTATCTTATATTAGACAAAGGTGCCAAAAACGTTCACTGGAGAAAAGACAGCCTCTTCAACAAATGGTGTTGGAAAAACTGGAAATCCTCATGTAATAAAATGAAATTAAATCTCTTTCTTTCACCATGCACAAAACTTAACTCAAAGTGGATCAAGGACTTAGGAATTAAACCAGAGACCTTTCGCCTAACAGAAGAAAAAGTAGGTCCAAATCTCCATCATGTTGCTTTAGGCTCCAATTTCCTCAATAAGACCCCTATAGATCAAGAACTAAAACCAAGAATCAATAAATGGGATGGACTCAAACTAAAAAGCTTCTTCTCAGCAAAAGAAACAATCAGTGAGGTGAATAGAGAACCTACAGAAGGGGAGCAAATCTTTACCACAAGCACATCAGATAGAACACTAACCTCAAGGATTTATAAAGCCCTTAAAAGCCTTAACACCAAAAAACAAAGCAAAACAAAAACAAACAAAAACCCAAACAATAAATGGGCCAAGGAACTAAACAGACACTTCTCAGAAGATGATATACAAACAATCAACAAATATATGAAAAAATGTTCCACATCTCTAGTGATTAGAGAAATGCAAGTCAAAATAACTCTAAGATTTCATCTTACTCCAGTCAGATTGGCAGCTATCAAAAAACCAAACAACAATAAATGCTGGCGAGGATGTGGAGGAAAAGGCACACTCATACATTGCTGGTGGAACTGCAAATTGGTGAAGCCAATCTGGAAAGTAGTATGGAAATTCCTAGGAAAACATGGAATGGAACCACCATTTGACCCAGCTATCCCACTCCTTGGCCTATTCCCAAAGGACTTCAAAATGTCCCTGTGTCCCACAGGGACACAGCCACATCAATGTTTATAGCAGCACAATTCACAATAACTTGATTGTGGAACCAACTCTGATGCCCATTAGCACATTAATGGATCTGAAAACTTTGGTATATCTACACAATGGAACACTACTTAGCACTAAAAGAGAATAAAATCATAAAATTTTCAGGTAAATGGGTGAAGTTGGAGCAAATAATGCTAAGTGAAGTTAGCCAATCCCAAAAAAGCAAAGGTCGAATGATCTCTTTGATAGGAAGATACTAACTTATAAAGGCAAGAGAGAGGAGATGATTAGAAGAATGAAAGACCTTTAAATAGAACAAAGAGGGGAAGGGAAGGGTGGGAGCAAAAGGATAGGAATAATGGCAGACTGAGTTATCCATGATTACCCTAAATACATGTATGAAGAAACAATTTTTGTAAAATACTTTATATAAAATCAGTAACTTGAAAAATTGTGCTCTTTATATATAATATGAAATGAAATGTACTCTGCAAACATGTATAACAAATTAGAATAATAAAAAATTTAAATAAAACCCAAAGGTAAAGTAGTGAATCTTCTAAGTGAGAGGAGAGTACAGGCAGCTAGTATTTTTTATCCCTAATTAATAAATATAAGGTACCTGGCTAACCAACTTAAGGGTAGGCACAGAAAGAATAAAAGCAAAATTCTTTTCATGGAAAAAAAAAAAAACCCAAAAAACAAAAACAAATGAATAAAACTACTATGAATTGAGGTGCTACAAATATTGATGTGGTTGAATCAATGTTGTGTGCTGATTTTAAGTCTTTGGGTATATACAGATGGTTGGGATTCTAAGGAAATGAAAAGGAGACAGAAGTAAGGTACAGAGGCAGAATGGGCCTTGTCCAAGCTGCCAGCTTTATTTATATCAATAGGTTACATTAGGTCACTGGCATCATCACTATATTATTGTTCATTGTATCATTAGGCAGGGTATAGAGTTAGCAACATTATGCAGCTTATTCCTCAATTACGTACAATAGTTGCAATTTGCAATGTTAGAAGTTTTGTGTAGCTCTCAGGAAAGTCCGTTGTTTAAAATTACTGTTATGTGGACAGGTTCAGGTGCAGCGGAGCTTGGTGAAACATTGTGGTTGTCTAACAAAAAAAGTACTTTTATTCCCAGGAGCCGTGTGCCTGAGATCAAGGTCCAGGCTAATAAGAATCTAACACAGAGCCTCCTCATGTAGGGCATTGCTACAGAAGCTAGGCATCCTATGTCTTTGCACAGAATCTTTCCTAGCAGCTAGGCATTCTGTACTTATGTAGAGAAACTTTCCCAAACACCAAGCATTCCACAGCCATGAAGTCATCAGAGACCCCAATCCCAAACACAGAATCCTTACGTGAGATAACTAGGTCAAATTGAGGTTCCATTTTAAGTTTTCTGAGGAATTTCCATAGTGCTTTCTAGAGGAGTTGCATAATTTTGCAGTTCCACTAGCAATGTCTGAGTGTACCTTTTCCACACATCCTTGCCAACATTTATTCATTACTTGTATTCTTGATATTTGTCGTTTTGACCCTAGTGATATGAAGTCTTTGTGTAGTTTTAATCTGCATTTCTCTAATTGCTAGTGATGTTGAACATATTTTTCATATATTTGTGGATCATTCATATTTTTCTTCTGTGAAGGGTTTGTTCAGTTACTTTGCCCATTTATTGACTGGGTTATTTATTTATTTATTTATTTATTTATTTATTTATTTATTTATTTATGGAGTTATGTTTTTTGAGTTATTTATATATCCTGTAAATTAATAACCTATTTGAGGTACAGGTAGAAAAGACTTTCTCCCATTCTGTAGGCTGTCTCTTCACGATCTTGATTCTTTCCTTTGCTTTGAAGTTTTTATTTTGATACCACACCGTTTATTTATTTATTTTTTTATGCTGTTACATTATGTCTGACACTGTTTAATTTTGGATTTTGTCTTCTTGCAGAGAATATGCATTAACTTCAAAAGTGCAAAAACAAAGAATAAAGCCTAATTAGATGACAAGAAAAAACCCCATGTATACCCCCACAGTCCAGTACTATTTTTTAATTAATTTTTTGATTTGTTTTAATTAGCACCATTTCTTTTCCTAGCACCATTTGTTGAAGAAGCCATATTTTCTCCAATGTATCTTTTGTTACATGACAGCAGAATGCATTTATGCACTATGATATATCATATATAGATGGGATATAATTTCTCATTTTTCAAAGTGTACATGTTGCAGAATCATATTGGTCATGTAGTCACATATATACATAAAGTAATAATGTTTGTTTCATACCACTATATTTCCCATCCCCACATCCCCTACCTCCCCTCCCTTCACTTTCCTATACCTAATCTAACACTATTTTCCCTAGTGCCCCACCCCCATCCTTATTGTAAATTAGCATCCACATATTAGAGAAAACATTTGGCCTTTGGTTTGTGGGATTGGCTTATTTTGCTTAACATGATATTCTCCAACTCCAACCATTTACTGGCAAATGCCCTAATTTCACCCTTCTTTAAGGCTGAGTAATATTCCTTTGAGTATATATACCATATTTTCTTTATCCATTCAGCTATTGAGGGATGCCTAGGTTGGTTCCATAGTCTAGCTATTGTGAATTGAGCTGCTATAAACATTGATGTGAATTTGTCACTAGAGTATGTTGATTTTAAGTCCTTTGGGTATAAACCAAGAAGTGGGATAGCTGGGTCAAATGGTGGTTTCATTCCCAGTTTTCTGAGAAATCTCCATACTGCTTTCCATAGTGGTTGCACCAATTTGTAGTGCCACCAACAATGTATGAATGTACCTTTTTCCCCACATCTTCGCCAACATTTATTGTTGTCTGTATTCTTAATTATTGGTATTCTGACAAGAGTGAATGAAATCTTAGTGTAGTGTTGATTTGCATTTCTCTAATTGCTAGAGCTATTGAACTCTGTCTCCTGTCAATCAACAGCCATCTGCACCATCCCATTTATTGATTTTTTTTTTTTTTTTTTTTTTTTTTTTTTGGTACCAGAGATTGAACTCAGGGGCACTTGACCACTGGGCCACATCCCCAGCCCATTTTTGTATTTTATTTAGAGACAGGGTCTCACTGAGTTGCTAAGTGCCTCGTCATTGCTGAGGCTGGCTTTGAACTCGCGATTCTCCTGTCTCAGCCTCCCAAAGTGCTAGGATTACAGGCGTGCGCCACCGCGCCCGGCTGATTCTTTTTTTTAAATTTAATTTAATTTGTTACACATGCTTTTAGAGTGCAATTCCTTTCATATTACATATAAAGAGCACAGATTTCCAAATTATTGGTTTTACACAAAGTATTTTCATACCATTTTAGTTTTTATACATGCACTTACTATACTGATGTCCAACTCCTTCTGCCATTTTTTCTAGTCCCTTGCCCCTTTCTTGATTTTACTTCTTGTGGAGTGTTGTTAAGGAAATCAGTTCCTGAGCCGATATGTTGGAACGCTAGGCCTACATTTTTTTCTAGTTGTTGCAGGGTTTCTGTCAAATTCCTAATCTTTGATCCACTTGGAGTTGATTTTTGTGCAGTGTGAGAGATAGGGGTTAAATTTCATTCCATATTCTACACACATGGATTTCCAGTTTTCCTAGCACCATTTGTTGAAGAGACTATCTTTTCTCCATTGTATGTTTTTGGTGCCTTTTTCTAGTATTAAGTAACTCTATATTTGTGGGTTTGTCTATCTTTTATTCTGTTCTAGTGATCTCCTTGCTTTGGTGGTGATACCATGCTGTTTTATTTTTATTTATTTATTTTTTTAACTATGGCTCTTTAGCATATTCAACTTCTTGTGTGGTGATGTCTCCTGCTTTGCTTTTCTAATGATTGATGTGGCTATTCTGGGTTTCTTATTTTTCTAAATAAATTTCATAACTGCTTTTTCTATTGCAATGAAGAACATTTATGGAAGCAACCTAGGTGCCCTTCAACATATGCATAAAGAAAATGTCACACACACACACACACACACACACACACACACACACACAAACATGCAGGAGCCCTGTTTGGGGATTGACTTGAATTGCGGTTGACTATGAGCCGTGGAGATTTGGCCTTTGTCGCCACCTGTAGTCTCACGGGACTTGTTGCGAGATCTCGAGTGACTTGGCCGAAATTGCTGATCGGGTCAGCGCCATTTTTAGGGTATGTTTTGGCGTGTGTTAGTCGTTGTTAGAACCAGAGAGAAAAGTTATCAGAATAAAAAGCTGTTTGTCTCCAGTTTGCTTCTGAAGTTTTTCCCGCGGCTCCGTTGCTCCAAGCGCTTCAGGCGGCTACAGGTGGCGGCCCGTACGGGGAACTTCGGAGCGGACAGGTAAGAACTGAAAGGTCTCTAAAGATGGGTTCGAATATAACTGAATCCCAAGTGATAGAGGCTATGCAAAGACTCCTTGATATACCTGACTCTGTTCTCAGTGAGGAGTATATAGACAAAAGTGAAAGTGATCAAAAAAGTGTAGATTCCACTGGGCCAACTGAGACCAGTAAAGAGAGTATTAGAAGAGACCCAAAAATGACAAAAATCCAAGCTATTAAAGCTATTCGGGAGTTATTGGCAAAAGCTGAAGGATACTTGCTCTCACTGGAACCTGGGCCTCAGGATATTGCTGTCAGTGAAATTAGCAGTGGTGAGGAATCTAGTAAAAGTGATCCTGAGAAAATGAGGAAAAAGAAACTAAAAAAGACCGAGAAAAAGGACGGTCAGGTAGAGGAGTCACTTGTGTCCTCTACTCCCCCATGGGTGGAATCCATTACAGAAAATATGAAGGGTATTACTAGGCATTTGCATACCCTAGAAACAGAAATAAAAAGTCTTTCTGATCGCTTATGCACTCTCGAGGACAACTCACAGATACATTGGGAACCGCCAACATTTGAAAAGAAAAATGGACAGAGTGTCCATCAGTCAGTAGATTTCAAAACAATAAAAAATCTCAAAGAAGCAGTAATGACTTATGGGCCCCAAGCTCCTTTCACGTTGAGTATGCTGGAGTCCCTTAACACCTTTAGCTTAACCCCCTCAGATGGGAAAAGTCTATGTAAAGCAACATTAAGCGGGGAGCAATTCTTGGTTTGGCGATCACAATTCCAAGAACTTTGTATAGAAACAGCTAAAAGAAACGCGGCTGCAGGGTTTGAAAACTATAATATAGACATGCTCAGAGGAGAAGGTCAATTCGCAGACTTACAGGCTCAAACAGATTATGACCCAGATGTATATGCTCAGATAAATGCAGCTGCCTTAGAGGCATGGAAAACTGTACAAGGACCTGGGGATCTACAAGGTAGCTTGTCAAAAGTGATTCAAGGACCTAATGAGCCGTATGCCGACTTTGCTGATCGACTTTTGAGAACTGCAGGTAGTGTGTTTGCAGATGTTGACCAAGCTATGCCATTAGTTGTTCAATTAGCTTATGAAAATGCAAATAAATGGTGCCAAGCAGCCATCAGGCCATGGAGAACTAAAAAGGATCTTTCCATATATATACAACTATGTAAAGATATAAATGGCGCCTTTGTCACAGGAAATGTGATTGCAGCCTCAATGAGAGGTGCTTCCTCTCGAAATTTCACAAAGGCTAAACGTAGATATTATAATCAATCAGGATATTCCAGGCTAAATTATCATAATCAATCAGGCAATTCTAGGCAAAATCCCAAAAGAGAAATAAGACCAAGCTCATACCGTGCCCCAGGCCGCTGCCCCAGGTGTAAAAAGGGAAATCATTGGGCCAATAAATGCTATTCAAAATTTGACATCCATGGAAATCCTTTGTTCAGGAATTCAAAAAACGGGGCACGGGGCCCAGTACCCCGGGGCCCACAAATGTACGGGGCATTGCAGAAGAAGTATCCTCAAGCATCCACTCAGATGCTTCCCCAACACAATCCTTACTACCCATCCACTCCCTCGCCAGAGGAACAAGAGGAAATGCAGGATTAGACCTCTGTTCCACCGCCCGAATAGTGTTAACACCTGAAATGGGGGTTCAACTGATTCCCACAGGAGTCAGGGGACCTCTTCCCTCAGGGACTGTAGGACTTATTATCGGGCGTAGTCGTAAAAGCTTATTAGGTTTGCAAGTGACCCCAGGTGTAATAAACTCAGACTACAAAGGGGAAATAAAAATAATGCTTAGCTCACCCCAAAGTATAACTTCTGTTAATCAAGGAGATAGAATTGCTCAGTTGCTTCTCCTTCCCAATTTACATAATTCATTTAAAATGGGTATGCCTCAAGAAGGGAACAATAGAGGATTTTGTTCCACTGACTTAAGTCCCATGGCTTGCTGGGTTCGAGACTGTTCAAGGAGGCCTATGTGTAAAATAAAAATCCAAGAAATAGAAATGGAGGGATTAATAGATACTGGAGCTGACTCTTCCATTATTAATTTACGCCAATGGCCCAAGCACTGGCCTCTGCAAAAAGCTTCAACCAGTTTAAGAGGCTTGGGATATAATAACCTCCCAGATAAAAGTGCAGTAATTTTAAAATGGGAGGATGATGAAGGCCATAAAGGAACATTTCAGCCTTATGTTTTACCTAATCTACCGGTTACTTTATGGGGAAGAGATATTTTGCAACAAATGGGAGTACACCTTGCAACCAAGCCTGCAGATGTTAAATGTGAAAACCTACAGGATTTTTTTTTCGGGGCCACTGAGAAAATAATTTTGAAAATACCATGGCTTTCTGATAAGCCAGTGTGGGTCCCTCAGTGGCCCCTATCTAAAGAGAAATTACAAGCGGCCCACCTACTAGTTCAGGAACAATTAGAAGCAGGTCATATAGAACCTTCCACCTCTCCCTGGAATTCCCCCATATTTGTGATCAAGAAAAAGTCAGGAAAATGGCGATTGTTACATGATCTTAGACAAATTAATAAAACCATGCAAGTTATGGGCCCTACCCAACCTGGACTTCCTAGTCCCGTAGCTATTCCAAAAAATTTCCATCTTATTACTCTTGATATAAAGGATTGCTTCTTTTCTATTCCCCTACATCCTCTGGATGCCCCCAGGTTTGCTTTTTCACTTCCTTCTATGAACAATAATGGCCCTGATCAGAGATATCAATGGAAGGTTTTACCACAGGGAATGGCTAATAGCCCCACCATATGCCAAATATATGTGGACAAGGCTATCCAACCCATTAAAAATAAATATCCAAACCTCATGTGTCTACATTACATGGATAATATTTTATTGGCCCACCCTAATCAAAAAATCTTATTTAATATATTCAGTGATGTGGTAGAAAATTTTAAAAAATATGGATTATATATAGCAGAAGAAAAAGTTCAAACCAGATCTCCCATATTATATTTAGGATTTAAAATCATGGATACTTTTGGTAGACCCCCAAAAATTCTAATAAATAAAGAACATTTGACCACCCTCAATGATTTCCAAAAACTACTGGGAGACATTAATTGGCTTCACCCTACACTAAATCTCACTACTGGCCAACTAAAACCTTTATTTGACATCCTTCGCGGAGACCCTGATCCATCTTCACCGCGAACATTGACTCCTGATGCTAGGAAAGCTTTAAAGTTAGTAGAAAAAGCCATTGAAGGAGCTCATTGTGATAGATTTGATTTAACTCAACCGCTGATGTTGATTATTATTTCTTCACAATATACACCCACAGGAGTATTTTGGCAACAAGGGCCTTTATTATGGATACATTTGCCCGTCTCTCCTAAAAGTATAATTGAATCTTATACCTCCATGGTGGCTAAACTTATTCTTCAAGGACTTAAGACTTCTACTAAAATATTTGGCATTCACCCTGCTACTATTATTACTCCCTATTCATCATCAAAGATTGAATACTTATGCTTCAATGATAATGATTGGGCTATAGCTAAATGCTCTACTTCTGCAAATTTTGATAATCATCTTCCTAAGTCCCCTATATTATCTTTTTGTATTAATCATCCTATTATATTTCCACAGGTAATAAAAAATCAACCTATTCCTAAGGCATTTAATGTATTTACAGATGGGTCCTCAAATGGTACTGCTACAGTAGTCACTAAAAAAGAAAATATGACTTACATAACTGCACACAAATCAGCTCAACTAGTGGAATTGGAAGCTGTGGTAAGAGCTCTGGAAAATTTTAGGGACCAGCCCGTAAACATTTTTTCAGATAGCCACTATATTGTACAAGCCGTCCCAAAATTAGAGTTAGCAGGACCAATAGCACCTCATACTCCAGCCTTTAAATTGTTTTATCAAATACAAAAACTTTTGTGGGCAAGAAAAGAACCTCTATTCGTAGGCCATATTAGAGCACATACTAATTTGCCTGGTCCCCTCCATGAAGGTAATCAAAAGGCTGATGAACTTACAAAAACAGTATTTATACTTTCAGTGCTACAACAAGCTACTTTATTTCATTCCCAGTTTCATGTCAACAGCACCACCTTGCAACGTAGGTTTAAAATCACAAAGGAGCAAGCCAGAACAATTGTAAAAGATTGTAAATCTTGTATGACACATTTGCCCAATCCTCATTTTGGAGTTAACCCTAGAGGATTAATGCCCAATCATTTGTGGCAGATGGATGTTACTCATGAGCCAAGTTTTGGAAAATTGCGATTTATTCATGTGACCATAGATACATGCTCAGGCATGATTTTTGCTTCCTTACATTCTGGAGAAAAAGTTAAAGATGTTACATCTCATTGTTTGCAAGCTTTTGCTGCATTGGGCATCCCCAAAATGCTTAAAACAGATAATGGCCCCGCATATACGTCCTCATCTTTCAAACAGTTTTGCGCAAAATTCAATATATCCCATAAAACAGGCATCCCATACAATCCTCAGGGTCAGGGCATTATTGAAAGAGCAAACTGAACACTGAAAATTATGTTATTAAAACAAAAAGAAGGAAATTGGAAAAGTCCTAAGGACAGATTGGCAGTTGCCCTGTTTACCTTAAATTTTTTAACTTTAGACTCTAATGGTTATTCTGCTGGAGACAGACATTGGAATCCACACCAACAACATAAACCTTTGGTTTACTGGAAGGATGTTCTTTCAGGTACATGGAAGTGTCCAGATCCAGTATTAATTTGGGGAAGAGGATCTGTTTGTGTTTTTCCAAAAGACGAATCCTCTCCAATATGGATACCATCTAGATTAATAAAACAGGTACCACATCAAAATGATCAAGATGAAGTTATTGAAGAATCAAGATTAATAAAAAAGGTACAAAATCAAGAGGACCAAGATGAAGGTATAGAATGATTCCCTCAAAAGAGTCCTTCAAAATATTTCACAACTTAAGTGTCATTCCTCCCGGCCGGGACAAGGAGATCTCTCTTTAGTGTGCACACAATTGTATTTTTTTTTCTTTTCATACATGTCTTTATGTCTGTACATTTGTCTACATTTCATGTTAATGTGACGTCACAAATATATGTTTGTATGTTTGTTTGTCTGTCCAGTGTGACGTCACATAGAACAAAGCGCTTATGAAAAAGAAAAAAAAAAAATATATATATATATGGATCCAAATAACTTTAATTCATTTTAGGTTAAGAGTATTCAATTTAGGTAAATAATTTTATAAATGAAGGTACTTTCAATTTTGATTTATAGGTGTCCCTGGGACTTCTCTTTAGCAAACAATATGACTAGTGCTATATAACCTGATATTTTGGTGTTTTGACTTAAGATTGTTTATTTGTTATTAACTTCATTTGTTTAATCGCTCATTAATTTCAATTATCTCAACAGGTAAAAGATTGCTCTGTATACAGAGACTTAAGGGTTCCAGCTAACAAATTATTTCTCTCAAGTGCCTTTACCTTTTCTTTAATCTATCTTTAATGCAGTAATTACCCTCAGTCTTTCTTTGTTTTGTTCTAAATATGACATTTTTCCAACTTATGTTTGTAGAAGCTCAACCAGCGATGTATGTGAACAAAAATCAACTTTAATTTTCTAATCTAATTATTCTATTTTGTAGTTTGACAACTCGCCTCTTGACTCAGTGCTGCAATAGCACTGCCTTTCCTTTAATAATTGATGCTTGAGTTTCTAGGTAGCGGGCCCTGAAGATTTGCCGGTGGCATTGTCTAAACATAAAAAAGACGTCTGCTGCTACAGCTGCAGGGATCGTGGCCGCCGCAAGCATCCCTGCTGCTCAAACATCAAACAACCTCACCAACAGTGTGGCCTCTGCTCTACATGCATGGGGCCTCCTACATCAACATGTTATAACAAATGGACATTTTGATCTTTCATTGTTTGGGACTTTACGGGACAATGCCTTGCGGGTATTTGTCTAGAGAATTCAGTGTGTTACTTGATGGAACTTAGGGCAGCTGATTTGTTTAAACAATTTGATATGCTATGCAATTTGGCTCATCACCAAAAGGCTTGTCGCCTTAAAGCCGCAACATCTCCTCACAATTGGACGGCTGTTAGTCATCATATATAGTCGATCCTAAAGGGCTCCATTGGATGGCTGGTTAGCCAATGACGGGTAAGATCCCCAGAGGGGGACAACCTAAGACAGGCACAGTCGCACGGGACAGTCTCATGTGGCCGACATATCAACCTAAGACAGGAGTCAAGGGCACAGCCTTGATTATCCGATGACGGGTAAGAATGTTGGTTGCACATAGACGTCCTAGAGCATTACCTCTTTTAAAACAAAAAGGGGGAAATGCAGGAGCCCTGTTTGGGGATTGACTTGAATTGCGGTTGACTATGAGCCGTGGAGATTTGGCCTTTGTCGCCACCTGTAGTCTCACGGGACTTGTTGCGGGATCTCGAGTGACTTGGCCGAAATTGCTGATCGGGTCAGCGCCATTTTTAGGGTGTGTTTTGGCGTGTGTTAGTCGTTGTTAGAACCAGAGAGAAAAGTTATCAGAATAAAAAGCTGTTTGTCTCCAGTTTGCTTCTGAAGTTTTTCCCGCGGCTCCGTTGCTCCAAGCGCTTCAGGCGGCTACACACACACACACTAATACTCAACCATACAGAAGTTTGACTTTATGATATTTGCCAGTAAATGGATAGATCTGGTGACTAACATGCTAGTTGAAATAGGCCAGATCTAAAAAAGTCCAAGGTCAAATGTTTTCACTGATATGTAGAAGCTAACCTACAATAAGTGGAGGGGATGAAGGGAAAAACAAAATTCAGTAGATTAGACAATGGGAAATGGAGAATAGGGAGGGAGAAAAGGAAAAGGAAAGACAGTGGTATGACTCTCAGATAATTTTCCTATGTACATATATGAAAACATACAATGAATCCCATGATCATATACATCCACAAGAATGGGATCCTAACTAGAATAACACATATCCCATGCTTGCATAATTTTATTAAAATGGATTCTACTGTAATGTGTAACTAAAAAATCAACACATTTTTTAAAAAGCTACTATGAAAGTTTGTATAAAGGTCTCTGTGTAAACATATTTTTTCTTTCCTTAGGTAAGTGGCTATCAGTGAAATGTTGGAATTATATTTGTTATTTTATTATTTTAGCCATTTTAACAAGTGTGTTAATTCATTGTGGTTTTATTTGAAGTTGCATAAATAATGATAATTCTGAGCATCTTTTCATGTGCTTAAATGCTGTCCATATGTTTTCTTTAATGAAATATCAGTTCAACTACTTTGTACTTTTTTTCTTTTTTCTTTCTTTCTTTTTTTTTTTTTTTTCTTTTTTTTTTTTTTTTTTTTTTTTTTTTTTTTTTTTTGTAATTTGATTTTGGTATTTGGTGCTGAGATTGAACTCAGGGACTCATGGCCAAGTGCTCTACCATTAGCTATATCCTCAGCCCTGAATTTTTATCTTCATCTTATTAGTATAATGAAAGTTCTTTATATTCTAGATACAATCATCTTATATATATATTTTATGACCACTTTTTATTATATTAAAATTAGGAAATGACTTGACAATAAAAAGGCTGCCTATGGAATACTGTTATGTTAATTACAGGATGTTGAATTTTTAGGACTAAGATTTCCCCCAGAAATAGAATAATGGGAACATCCATTGCTTTTCAGACTTGATAGTTGCTGCTTCAAAAGGTGGTTTTACACAAAATACTAAGGGAAAAAAACAAAACCAAAAACTTCACAACACCACGAATTGCCTTTATTTTGTTTGCATCCAGATGTTAGCATTTAGTGTCCTGAACAGGAAGTGGGAGATGCAGTAACCTGCCAGGATGCCAGGCCCACCGATGCCAGGGTCTGCTGTGCACACCGGCTCCTCCTCAGTCCCTGGTGAGCCCCTGGGAGGCAGCGGCACCAAAAACAGTGTCTGCAGTGGGTCCAGGTTTCTCTGGTTCCAGTTGTCAGATTCCATACCAGGCCAGCGTGGATGGCAGGGGCGCCCCGATGGAAGCCTTGCTCACCTTCCTCACTGTCTGAAAGCCCAGTCATTACAGGAAAGGGACAATCCAGAGGAGCCCTGTGTGCTCAGGAGCATCTCCACGAGGCCTCCTGTAGGTCTAATCAGAAGGACCCCAAGGGCTGGCCGGTCTGTGTGACCCTGGTGACTGCCCTGTCCACCTTAGGAAGACCTGGGCCAAAGACGCATCAGCTGAGGGTGACAGCAGAGTGGCAGGCCCAGGACCCAAAGCTCATTTCCCGGGCTGGTGGAAAGTGATCGAACGTGGTTCCGAACATGGAGGAGGTCAGAGCCTTTACCACCTGACCTGATGGCTTCTGGCCAAGCCAGGAAGGGAGGTGGGGAGTGCTGGGTGGTGATGTGTCGTGAAATTACGGTAATGGGCTGAAGTTTCTAGCCCCTCTTACCCGGGATGGACCTCCTTTGTCCAGCAAAGGAGGCCAGGGAGCATACCTCAGCAGTGAGAGGAGAATGAGAAGGTAGAAGCCACTTACATCACCTCCCCCGCCTTCAAAAGACCCAGGGACACGCCAGGGAGTCCAGTCAGGTAACTTCAGCGCTGGAACTCAGGTTTATTTAGGAAAATGGCCATTTTTATAGTGGACAAGGGCCAGTCAGCAAGCAGATTACAGAAACAGGCAACTAACACGGGCAAGTCCTATTGGCATAGTCTCCTATCCTATCTTTAGGGTGGTTTCAGTTCTCACCATACGTCAGAGCAATGCCCCCTGCTCAGATCAGGTCCATAACAGGGCGTGGAAAGCAGCCAGAGCTTTTTACCCTTTCGGCAGACGTGTTCCAAATGCCCCGACAGTGATGGTGGACAGGGAAGTTGAGGAGGAGGAGGTGGAGAAAGCAGCACCCCTTGATCAAGGTGGGGGAGGGAAAAGCCCTGAATTCCTCTGGAAGGCCAATTTCAAAGGGCTCAGAGGGTTACAATCTATGCTTCTGCCAAGGATGGAAGTGGAGGAAGGTGGGGCAGAAAGATGGCTTGGAAGGGCATCATTTAAGACTTAAAAAATAACCAGGGTGCAGGCAGAGCACCCCCACACCCAGCAGTAGTCCCCAGGGTGTGACCTGAAACCTCTGCTCTACTCTAGCAAGCCTCTGGCTGGAGGGCTGGCCCAGGGCTGGTGGGGGAGGGGAGGGGAAGAAGGTAGAGCCCCCAGGCCGAATAATCAGCAGCAAGGTGATTGTGTGACGTGTGTTTTCACAGTTGAGTTAGATGTGCCCCATCAGTCATGATGGGCATCAATTTAAATAGACTAAAAAGTTCAACTACATGGACAGTGGTTACACTTAACAGGATGATTTGTTATAGATGATTTGTTATATATTTCAAATGGACAAAAAATTAGTATCATTTACAGTATCTTAAGATAAACTGCTTTTGAATGGGAGCTTCCTTTCCAGTACTTTGAGGTCTACAAGACGTATCTAGAAAATTAACTATGGTGGAAAATGAAGACTGCTTAAATCAAATGGGGGGAGGGCCTGTGGTTTTTCTTTTTGATAATTCCTGTAACACTGTCCTTCTGGAAGCTGAGGGAGTTTTATATTTTCTTTAGACATCATTAAGCGCTGCAGCTCTTGCAGAACAACTTTGATGCTGTATGAATTCTGCCATTTTGCTAGCACTGATATGGCTCTTGGGTCCACCACTCCATTAGAACTATTAACTCCATTCATATTAATTTTTGTTACAAATCTTACAAAGGGGAGTGCTTCTGGGTATTTAGGTCCACATTCTACTTTAAGGCTGTATATTCGGTTTTCATAAATTGTTCTTGGAAGCCCAATTATCATCCCTGTCCATCTTGTAAGTGTCATGTCTTCATCATCTTCTAGACCCCCAGCTAACTGTGCCATCTCCTACTCCTTTCTGGCCTTCTTCAAGTTCTTTCAACAGACAGAAATTGCGAGAGACTTTTGCTCCAGAGCCCATGGTAGCTGCCAACTTGCGTCACTGTCTTATATATGTTTTGTAAGAACTTTCTCTTAGTTTTTGATGTGGTGCTGAGGATTGAACCCAGTGCCTCACACATGCTAGGGAAGTGCTCTACCACTAAACCAGAAGCCCAGCACCACTCTTCTGATTTGTAAAGATTTTAAAATGCTTTCTTATTTATTCTGCTCTATGGTGGCAGAGATTTATAAATGAATATGATATGGATACCTTCCACTGTGGAGTTGCTCAGTCCTGGATTTAATCAAACCCCAAGGAATTGAGAATACATTATCGCCTGAGTGTAGCCTAAGTCCAAGTGCATGTTATAAAAGATTAGGTACAGCCAAAGGGAAATCAGCTTCATTGTATCAGCTGACTAGAACTCTTTTGCTTTTATGTTGCTCTATGGCTTGGCTCTCCAGAAAGGTACACCATGACACCACTACCTCTTTTGAACTTATCTTCATTTGAATGCTTCCTTTCTTCAATCTAGCCTCTCAGGGGGCTATATAGTGCACAGAGAAGGTATAGTTGTGTTATCTTTGTGTGATACTCTATCTTATACAGAATTTTGAAATGTTTCACCTTACAGTACATTGAAGCAGTAATATGTTGAAATTTATATAAAGAACATTCAAGTTTGCAGGAATAGGTTTTGAAGTTCAGGTCAGAGCAATGTTTCTGTTTGTGTGGAAATACTAATTATATAAAAGAACATTTTAGTTTACTAATAATTGTGGCTAACTGAAATCTTACATGATGTTCAGCCTATAATTTCTTTATGTGAAAGGCTTTGTGTAACAGAGGGGAAAGAGTGAGCAAAATTACAAAAGAAATCATGAAGTATGTTATGAATGCATTAAAATTTATATTTAAAAAATCAAGAAATATTTGGATTATGTTTCTGATTGGCATCATCAGAAATGATAGAAGGAATGTTCTATATTTTTCAATAAACTTATTTTTCTTTCACACAAAAGCCTATTTTGTTGGAATAAATAACAAAAATGTTTAAATTACCACTTTAACAGAAATATTATTGTTAATTTTACATTTTAATATGTTTCAATCTTCTTTCAAACCACAGTAATTGTTTCTGACTTTGATTTGCTAGTTTTGCTGATATATTCATTACTAATATATGCAAATTCCCAAGGGAAAAGAATACTGATTGACAGAAAAATAAAATAAAAAGAAGAAAAGAATGCACAATGTCAGCATTAATCATTACCATCTGTTGAGTTGTCCTGTTTGTGCTGAAGAGAAAAAGTAATTAAAAAAATACAGTTGAGAACTTCTATCACAGACATGATGCTGTCTGCTAGGGAGACAGAGAGCAGGGCAGATAGAAGTCATATAGGTTATATTGTTGAAAATGTAATTTCTATAAACTAAATCGTAGAGAAAATTTTATTTATTCTGATTATTTAGTCTCGAGAAGGGAAAACAATGCCATATCTTGGCATCAGAAAACCCTTTATGATTTCTGTCTTGTCCTCAGGCAAGTTGAAAAACAAAAGGACAAAGTAAATATAATAAAAATGTAAGAGTCCCTCTGACCTCCACCTTAGCATGACCAGGCTTAGGTCAGTCCTGCTGACCTCCCCTTGTGTGTGACCAGGCTCCAATCAGTCCTGCCAACCTTTGCTCCAGAACAAGAGACTCAAGGACAGACCCCAGCAACTCTGCTTGAGTGCAGGCAGGTCAAGGACAGTCCCAGGGACCTATACTGGAATGCAGCCAGGCTCAGGTCAGTCCCGCTGACAGTCACTTGAGTGTGGCCAGGCTAAGGGCAGTTCCACCAACCTCTGTCCAAGCATAGGTAGGCCCAGGTCAGCCCAGCCCACATCCACATAGCTCAGGCAGGCCTAGCAAAGCTTCACTGACCTCTGCTCAGAGGACTGTCTCTTCCAACCAGCAGAACACCTCAGGAGCTCAGATTCAACCAGTTTGGCCCACACCAGCCTGCATGGGACCCAGACCCAGGTAGCATACTTCGAGGGACACCAGCAGGTTCTGAAAGCCCAACATTAAGGGGAGACACAGACAACCTGAAGGGATATTACAAGAATATAGGGTAGAAACTGTAATATCTCAGATCTACACTGCAAGAAAGAAAGTCAAATAGACAACATGAAAAAACAAGGGAAGATAGTACCCCAAACAAACCAGGATATTACAATAATAGAACCCATGTTCAGCAAAGTTGATGAAATATCAAAGAAAGAGTTCAGAAGGTTCATAATTAAAATGATCTGTGATTTAGGGAATGACCTAAATTAGCAAATCAAGGCAAAAGTTGACCACAACAACAAATATATAAGAGAGCAAATATAGGTAGCAAAAGATTACTTCAAAAAAGCGATAGAAACTTGGTAAAAACAAACCATTCAGAAATACTTGAAATGAAGGAAACAATTATACAAATGAAAAAAACACAAGAGGAGGCATCACCAACAGACTAGATCAACTGGAATGAGGAACTCCAGACCATGAAGACAAAGTATATAATCTTGAAAATAAAGTTGAACACACAGTGCAGATAGCAAAAAACCATGAACAGACATCCAAGAATTATGGGACAGCAGTAAAAGACCAAACCTAAGAGTAATTGAGATAGAGAAAGGCACAGAGATTAAAACCAAAGGAATGCACAATCTCTTCAATGAGATAATATCAGAAATTTTCCCAAGCATGAAGAATGAATTTAAAAACCAAATACAAGAGGCTTACAGGACACCAAATGTACAAAAACACAACAGATCTACACCAAGACACATTACAATGAAAATGCCTAGCATACAGAATAAGGATAGAATTTTAAAGGCCACAAGAGAAAGGAATCAGATCACATATAGGGGGAGACCAATTCATATCATGGCAGATTTTTCAACTCAGACACTCAAGCCAGGAGATCATGGAACAACATATACCATGCTCTGAAAGAAGAGAGATGCCAACCAAGAATCTTATACCCAGCAAAATTAAGCTTTATATTTGAAGACAAAATAAAAACCTTCCATGATAAACAAAAGTTAAAAGAATTTACAACTAGAAAGCCATCACTACAGAACATCCTCGGCAAAATATTCCATGAAGAGAAAATGAATAACAAAGATGAAAATCACCAAAGGGAGGTATTACACTATAGGGAAAAACAATCAGAAGAGAAACCATGTCAAGGTAAATACCAAAAATAAACAAAAATGGCTGGGAATACAAAACATGTCTCAATAATAACTCTGAATGTTAGTGGCCTAAATTCACCAATCAAAAGACATAGACTAGCAGATTGGATCACAAAAACAGACCCAACAATATGCTGCCTCCAAGAGACTCATCTCATAGAAAAAGGCATCCACAGGCTGAGGGTGAAAGGTTGGAAGGAATCCTACCACTCACATGGACTGAGGAAACAAGCATGGGTCTCCATTCTCATATCAAATAAAGCAGACTTCAAGCTAAAGTAAATCAAAGGGATAAAGAAGGACACTACATACTGCTCAAGGGAACCATACACCAACAAAACTTAACAATTATAAATACATATGCCCCAAACTATGGAGCATCCATGTACATCAAACAAACTCTTCTCAAGTGCAAGAGACAAATTGACAACAACACAATAATCCTAGGAAACTTTAACACACCCCTTTCACCACTGGATAGATCTTCCAAACAAAAGTTGAACAAAGAAACTATAGAACTCAAATGATAATAATAATAATAATAAACAACTTAGACCTAACTGACTTGTATAGAACATTTCATTCTTCAACAAGTGAATACACTTTCTTTCAGCAGCACATGGATTCTTCTCTAAAATAGAGCACATACTATGTCACAAAACAACCCTTAGCAAATACAAAAAAAAAAAAAAAAAAAAAAAAAAAAAGGAGATACTACCCTGCATTCTATCAGACCATAATGGAATGAAGTTAGAAATCAATGATATAAGAAATAAAAGCAATTCCAACTTCTGGAGACTAAATAATATGCTACTGAATGAAAAATGGGTTGCAGATGACATCAAAGAGGAGATAAAAAAATTCTTAGAGGTGAATGAGAACACAGACACAACATACTGAAATCTCTGGGACACTATGAAGGCAGTTCTAAGAGGAAAGGTCATTGCATTGAGTTCATTCCTCAAAAGAAGAAAAGTCAACAAATAAGTGACTTAACTTTACATTTTAAAACTCTAGAAAAAGAAGAAAAATCCAACACCAAAGCAGTATGAAGTTATTAAAATAAGAGTTGAAATCAATGAAATTGAAACAAAAGAAATAATTGAAAAAATTGACAAAATAAAAAAAGTAGGTTCTTTAAAAAAAATAAATAAAACTGAAAGACCCTTAGCCAGGGTAACAAAGAGAAGGAGAGAGAAAACTCAAATTACTAACATATGCAATGAAAAAGAAAATATCACAACAGACACTACGGAAATACAGGAGATAATTCAAAATTATTTTGAAAACTTGTACTTCAATAAAATACAAAACACCAAAGTCATCGACAAATTTCTAGAGTCATATGATCTGTTCAAATTAAAACAGGATGATACATGAAATTTAAACACACCAATTTCAAGTGATGAAATAGAAGTTTCCATCAGAAGCCTACCAACCAAGAAAAAAAGCCCAAAACCAGATGGATGCACAGCCGAGTTCTACAATACCTTTAAAGAAGAACTGATACCAATACTCTTCAATTTATTTCAGAAAACAGAAAAAAAGGGAGCATTTCCAAACTCATTCTATGAGGTCAATATCACCCTGATCCCAAAACCAGGCAAAGACTCATAAAAAAAAAAAAAAAAAAAAAACTTCAGACCAATATCTCTAATGAACATAAATGCAAAAATCATCGATAAAATTCTAACAAATCGGATACAGAAACATACAAAAATATAGTACACCATGATCAAATGGGGTTCATGGGGTTCATTCCAGGGATGCAAAGATGGTTCAATATATGGAAATCAATAAATATAATTCATAACATCAATAGACTTAATGATAAGAACCATATTATTATCTCAATAGATGCCGAAAAAGCATTGGGCAAAATACAGCACCCCTTCATGTCCAAAACACTAGAAAAACTAAGGATAATAGGAACATATCTCAACATCATAAAAGCTATCTATGCTAAGCCAGAGGCCAATACTATTCTAAATGGAGAGAAATTGAAAGCATTCCCTCTAAAACCCAGAACAAGACAGGGATGCCCTCTTTCACCACTTCTATTTAACATAGTAATTGAAACGCTGGCCTGAGCAATAAGACATACAAAGAAATTAAAGTGATACAGATAGGTAAAGTAGAACTCAAATTCTCACTATTCACTGGTGATATGATTTTATACCTAGAAGACCCAACAAATTCCACCAGAAAACTTCTAGAACTCATAAATGAGTTCAGCAAAGTAGCAGGTTATAAAATCAACACCGATAAATCTAAGGCATTTCTATATATCAGTGACAAATCCTCTGAAAGGGAAATGAGGAAAACTACCCTGTTTACAATAGCATCAAAAAATAAGTAAATAAATAAAATTACTTGGGAATCAATGTAACCAAAGACATGAAAGACCTCTATAATGAAAACTACAGAACACTAATGAAATAAATTATGGAAGACCTGAGAAGATGGAAAGATCTACCTTGCTCTTGGATAGGCAGATTTAATATTGTCAAAATGACCATACTACCAAAAGCGCTATACAAATTTAATGGAATGCCAATCAAAATCCCAATGACAATTCCTCATAGAAGTAGAGAAAGCAGTCATGAAATTCATCTGGTAAAATAAGAGACCAGAATAGCTAAAGCAAGAAGAGTGAAGCAGGTGGCATCACTATAGCAGACCTTAAATGATACTACAGAGAAATAGTAAGAAAAACAGCATGGTATTGGCACCAAAATAGACTGGTAGACCAATAGTAAGAATAGAGGACACAGAGACTAACGCATATAATTTCAGTTATCTTATATTAGACAAAGGCACCAAAAATGTACATTGGAGAAAAGATAGCTTCTTCAACAAATGGTGCTGGGAAAACTGGAAATCCATATGCAAAAAAATGAAATTAAACCTCTATCTCTCACCATGCACAAAACTCAACTCAAAGTATATCAAGGATTTAGGAATTAGACCAGAGACACTATGCCTAATAGAAGAAAAAGTAAGCTCTAATCTCCAACATGTTGGATTAGGCCCCAAGTTTCTTAATAAGACTCCTGTAGCCCAAGAATTAATATCAATAATCAATAATTGGGATAGATTCAGACTAAAAAGCTTCTTCTCAACAAAAGAAACAATCAGTGAGGTGAATAGAGAGCCTACTCTTTGGGAACAAATTTTTATCACATGCACATCAGATAGAGAACTAATCTCTAGAATATATAAAGAACTCAAAAATCTTAACACCAAAAAAAACAAACAATCCAATCAATAAATGGGCCAATGAACTGAACAGACACTTCTCAGAAGAAGATATACAATCCATTAACAAATACATGAAAAAATGTTCAACATCTCTGGCAATTAGAGAAATGCAAATCAAAACCACTCTAAGATTTCATCTCACACCAGTCAGAATGGCAGCTATTAAGAACACAAACAACAATAAATGTTGGAGAGTATGTGGGGAAAAAGGCACACTCATACATTGATAGTGGGACTGCAAACTGGTACAGCCAATATGGAAAGTGGTATGGAGATTCCTTGGAAAACTGGGAATGAAACCACCTATGACCCAGCTATCCCACTCCTTGGTCTATACCCAAAGGTCTTAAAAAGAGCATACTACCGGGACACAGCCACATCAATGTTTATAGCAGCACAGTTCACAATAGATAAACTGTGGAATCAACCTAGATGTCTTTCAGTAGATGAATGGATAAAGAAAATGTAGTACATATACACAATGGAGTATTACTCAGCAATAAAAGAGAATAAAATTATGGCATTCGCAGGTAAATGGATGAAGATGGAAAATATAATGCTAAGTGAAATTAGCCAATCCCCAAAAGCCAAATTCCAAATGTTTTCTCTGATATAAGGAGGTTGATTCACAGTGGGGTTGGGATGGAGAGCATAGGAGGATTAGAAGAACACTAGAATGGCCAATGGGGAGAGAGAGGCAGGGAGGAGGCAAAAGGGTGAAGAAGAAGGGAAAAAAGATGGTAGAATTAGATGGATATCATCACACTTAGTGCATGTATGAAGTCACTAATGGTGTGAATAAACATTTTTTGTTTTTTGTTTTTGCTTTTTTCACTAACAACAATCATTTTATGAACCTGCTGGACAGAGGATGCAGTGGTAGAAGCTTTGAATGTGAAAAGTTTAAGTTAAATAGTTCTTTCCAAATAACTCTTTCTGAGACTGTTTCTGAAGCTCAAATGTCATCTTTTTTAAAAAAAAATTATTCTAATTTATTATGCATGTTTGAAGAGTACATTTCATTTAATATTATATATAAAGAGCACAATTTTTCAAGTTGCTGGTTTAATATAAAGTATTTTTACAACAATTGTGTCTTCATACATGTATTTAGGGTAATCATGGATAACTCAGTCTGCCATTATTCCTATTCCTTTGCCCCCCCCCCTTTGTTCTATTTAAAGCTCTTTCATTCCTCTCATTTCTTTTCTCTTGCCTTTATAAGTTAGTATCTTCATATCAAAGAAATCATTTGGCCTTTGGTTTTTTGGGATTGGCTAACTTCACTTAGCATTGTTTTCTCCAACTCCATCCATTTACCTGCAAATGCCATGATTTTATTCTCTTTTAGTACTGAGTAGTGTTCCATTGTGTATATATACCAAAGTTTCCCTATCCATTCTTTTGCTGATGGGCATCGAGGTTGGTTCCAAAATCTAGCTATTGTGAAAAGATGATATACAAACAATCAACAAATATATAAAAAAATGTTCCACATCTCTAGTGATTAGAGAAATGCAAATCAAAACAAGTCTAAGATTTCATCTTACTCCAGTCAGAATGGCAGCTATCAAAAAAACAAACAACAATAAATGCTGGTGATGTTGTGGTTAAAAAGGCACATTCTTACATTACTGGTGGAACTGCAAATTGGTGAAGCCAATCTGGAAAGTAGTATGGAGATTCCTCAGAAAACTGGGAATGGAACCACCATTTGACTCAGCTATCCCACTCCTTGGCCTATTCACAAAGGCCTTAAAAACAGATTACTACAGGACACAGCCACATCAATGTTTATAGCAGTGAATATACTTTGTATACAACCAGAGATATGTAAAAATGTGCTCTATAAATATAATGTGAAATGTAATGCATACTGCTGTCATTTCTAATAAATTAGAATTTAAAAAATAAATAAATTAGAAAAAAATTAAACCTCATTTTTTAATTTAAATAATGGGTATAAAATGATATAAAAACATTAGTAGGTTGTATATATATATATGTGTGTATATATATATATATATATTATTGAGTTCTATCACTATGTTAACTAATTTCTCTGGCTTCCCATAAATTCAGAACTATTTAATTGATTTATTTTTTAATTTACAACCAAGGTAACTCTAGTCCTATATTTTCATGATTGAAACTCACTTATTCCCATGGTTATATTAAACACATATATATCGAGAATAAAAATAATCATAACAGCTATTTAAGTTTAGTGACTGTGATTAGGTCACCAATTCCCACCAGTCGATTTTCTAATTTTATAAAAGGCATACAAACTAAACTACAAATTAGATAATTCAATCCTAAAAGTGTATAACCTTGGAACGTGGTAGACAGTGTCTTAATTTTCAAACTACAGATTTATTTGATAAATATTTTTGGAGAAATCTGTAATTCAAAGGTATACTGCACATACAGAAAATTTGAAAATACTTCAAGTTTTGATGTAAATTTATTGATGAAGGGACTTAAAACATGTCTGTGTGTGTATGTTTTCTGCTTTAATAGGAACAAGTGGATGTTGCGAAAATTCTTATATGAAAAACATCATTGGAGACATTGATATGAAATTTAATTTTTAATATTTCACCACCAAACATGTCCTATGTATTTGCTTTGTTTTTCACCAATAGGCTTTGTTGGAAGAAAGAAAAATTGAGAATGAGAAACCACACAATGATTAAAGAATTTGTACTCTTAGACATATCAGACAACCCAGAGCTTCCCGTTATACTTTTTATCAGTTTATTCACGACTTATTTATCAAGCATCACTGAAAACCTAACCACCATCATTCTCATCTTGCTGGATTCACATCTAAAGACCCCTATATATTTCTCCCTCCAAAATTTCTCCTTGGAATTACAGTGTTTCCAGCTCCAGATTTTGGGGGTCAGTAATTATTAAAGTCAACACCATTTCCTATAACAATCGTTTAGCTCAATTATATTCCTTCATCTCCATGGGTGTGTCTGAATTTTTCTTTCTAACTGCTATGTCCTATGCTCACTATGTCACCATCTGCAAGCCACTGCATTACACCACCATCATAAATAAGAAAGTCTGCACCCTTCTTGTCTTTGGTTTATGGCTGGCAGGATCTGACCATTTACCCACCACTTATGCTTATCCTCAGGTTAGATTTCTGTGCTTCCAATGTCATCAATCACTTCTCTTGTGAATACTTCCCCATCTTGGAACTCTCATGCTCTGATACCTCTGATATGTGGCTTTTACAGAAAATTGGCTTTTACTTTGCCTTTGTTCTTGTTCTCTTCACTTTGGTGTTGGTGATTCTTTCCTACATATGCATCATCAGCACCATTCTGAGAATCCCACCTGCTGGTCAGAGGAAAAAGGCTTTCTCCACTTGTTCCTCTCTCATGATTGTCATCTCCATTTCTTATGGAAGCTGCATATTCATGTATGTCAAGTCTTCAGCAAAACAAAGAGCATCACTGACCAAAGGAGTAGCTTTCTTCAACACTACTATTGCTCGCATGTTGAACCCTTTTATTTACACTTTGAGGAACCAGCAAGTCAAACAAAGCTTCAAACACTTGGTTCATAAGGTAGTATTTTACAGAAGCAAATGAAAGTGTGTATTGACCTGAATGAGTGTCATGGTGAAGATTCAACAAGGGAAATCAAAGTTTACTTCTCTTTATCCTTCTATATCCAAAGCACACCTACCTGCAGTGCTGAGCTCCTTGGCTTCAGCTTTCTTTTTAACCTGCAGGTGACTATGTTGTGTTGCTCATTAAAGCTATCTGTAGGTTTGATGTAATCATTGATTTACAATCCTGACTAGAAAACTACTCAGGCACAGGACTTAAATCACTTTGCTATTTATTCTTAATAATGAAATTATTTTATACTCCATTGTTGTTTTAATAATCTTAAAGTTTATTTTTCATTTAACTACCATACAGTTTCCTTTTTAAAATTTCATGAACTATGGAAATAATTAGTGTCTGCCACAAACTATTTTGCATGCTGTTTGCAATATTTGTCCAATTATTTTTAGTCTCTGTAGGACTTGGATAATTTTTTCCACTTAGAAGTAATTGCAATTTTTCTATTTTCTTGATTTAGTTTAAGTATGTGTTCTACATAGTTTTATACATTCTTCTTGTTTATCCATATATTTGTTCTTCAAAATATATATATGAAGTTGAATATTTATGTAACCACCATTGCTCTTATGCCACCTGCAAGTCTGATAGAAATTTCATTAAAACAAACAAACAAAAAAACCTATTCCATGCCTTCTTTTGGACTAGTTATGTCCTGTACCATATCTTACGTAATCATCACAGATATATGGCCAAATAGACATGGTTATATATTTTTTAATAAATGGGTACATTGATGCTTAGAAAAGTTTGATAACTTGACTAAGATCTTTGTGCAATAGTGGCCAATATAAAAGCCTGAAATAAAATGCAAACAAACATAAATACTAGTCTTTGCTCTATTTTAATAATTTGTATTGTTTTTACTAAAGATCTGAACAAAATTTTGGGTTTTCTACATGACTATCCCTCATTTGGTCATAGTCATATTATGACAGCTTTATCTAGGAAGATACTAATTCCAAATATTTTACTTGACATATGAATTACAACATTAATCAATCAAAGCAAGAATCTCTTCAACTGCAGTGCTGTTGAGCAAAAGAGTGAGCATGAAAAAAATGCTCATAATATGAACAATATATTGTTAGTAAAAATTATTACAGGAAGGCAGACTAATGATTGAAATAATGAATGCATTGAGTGCAATGTTGTAGATTCCCCTTTTGAAAATTGTCATGGAGCATTGGGTAGAGGTCTGCATTAGGAATTGTGATTCTGCATTTGGTTGCTCTTTTCATACCAGAAAATGACATCAAAGAAAAAAAAATACTTAATACTTAATGTTGTTATCTGTTTGTTAATATTTTTTTCTCTGTCTTATTGGACACTCTCCCAAGCTTCCTTTTAGAACTTCAATAGTAATGTGTATTGTGCTTATATTCCTTTGAGTTTTGTTTACATTTTTCTTCTGGCAATTTTCATTCACTGAATTGGTCCCTTGAGCAAGTGACAAAGAAAATGGATGAAAACATTATGTAGCTCATTAAAATTTATATAGAAACCATGCCAAAGATTTTTAAAGCACTTCTGATACTATTTTATATTTTTTGCTTCTTCCTTACAATTTATAGTCAAAGAAATATATCTGCTCTGAATAAAATGGAAAATTTAGGGATAAAATTTTGACAATATCAAAATTGACTTTTATTTTAAATGGTAAAAAAACCTACAACAATTCAAAACAAGCATACAAGTTCAGTGGAAGAAAGAGGGAATATCTTTAGAAACACTGATTTCCCTGGAATAAAACAAAGGCATTGTCTATTTGTTTTATTATTATTATCCAGTCATTCCAGGTGTTAATGAAACTGGATGAAAACCAGAGGTAAGTTGGATATAGAGAGGGTGGAGGAAGACTTTCAATTCTCTGCATTGATTCAATAATTAACAGCTAGAATTTTAATCAAGGTTAAATAGAATATACTGGCATATATTTTGAAACATGACACATTAGAAATCATCTAAAATGACCCTATGTAAAATGGTTAGGATGTTTGTTTTATCTATTTATTTTCTATTGATTAAAAGCAGAAAATTACAATCTGTATCTCCATATTTTTAATTGAATACATACTTGTAGTACTGTTTTTAAGAGAACAGACTTTAATTGTAGGTCATCTGAGATTGGATTCAATATCTACTAGCTGTATGAATTAATGGAGGTACAGGATCTCTGAGTCTTAATGCTTCATCGAAGTATAAAAACAGCAATTCCATACTTGTCTTATGAAGATTGAGATAGAATATAAAAGTTTTCAATCACTGAAATAAATTTGCATTTGGTAAACCACAGCTACTCTTTAAGACCCTTCCCAGAGTTGAGAATTAATTCTAATGAAAAAAAAAATTAGCAACACAGCTATTCTTAGAACCTAAGAGTCACATGATTTATGGAGCATTTTTGTTTACAAAATTTTATTTAATTCTCAAAAACATTCTTGAAATTCCAACTGCATTTGAAGCAGAGGCTAAAGCTTAATGAATTTAAGTAACACGTCCAAAGTCACCAATCCATTGCATGACACATTTATTTTTAATCTACATCTAAAATCTAAGCTTGGAAATAATGTAATAAATAATAAATTAATCATGTTTTGAAATGATAATTTTATTATTAATTCATTTCCTCTTCCTTTCTTGTATAAATTATAGATCACTAGGTAATAGAATGAAAGTGTATACCTTTACAGACATGAGTGTTAGTATTCATGAAATTATCATCAAAGGTAATTTGATAATCTCTTTTCCCTTGATTTGTTTTATATGCACCACTGTAAATGCAGAGAATTGAACCTGCTCATCATAACTGAAATTAAAAAACATAAATTATTATTTTTCCAATTGCTCTTTAATTTTTTTAAGTTGTAAAGGATCTTTTATTTTATTTATTTATTTGTGGTGCTGAGGATCAAACACAGTGCCTTACACATTTTAGGCAAGTGCTCTACTGCTGAGCCACAACTCCAGCCCCCAATTATTAGTCTTTTAGAGAAAAGAGAGAAAAGCCTTCTAAAATAATTCTGAGAAGCTGTAAAAATAAATTCTCATTAAACAACTGTTTTAACCACTCAGTTGGTTCTCCTGAGGGGTCTTTGCTTTATTCATGCTGATGGACTTTCTCAAAGGTTGTCCTGTCCCAGAGTCTGGAGTGCCTGAGAAGTGTCAGAAATGCATTTTAGTGTGATTATAAAGCTGATTTAGACTCTGAAAACCTGTTGATTGTTATAAAATAGAAAGAGTGTGACACTATCAGATGCTCTGTGATATTTTTCTGATGATTCCTACTGGGGTTTAATTGAAGAAAAGATAATTGAGAAAACAAAATATTTACAAACTAGATTCTCAAAGTTTTTGCATTACTAAGGAAAATTTACACCCAGTGCAACATTAAAAAAAAAAAAAAAAAAAAAAAAAAAAAAAAAACTATTACAAACATCATACAGATGGATAGATAGGGCTCAGAAATCTAATGGAAACAAAGCCTCTTATCTAAGTCTCTAAGGAATGTCCTTTGATCCTTTAAACATACAATAACTTCTTATAGTGTTTCTTTTTCACCTTGGACATCAAATATATTGCCCATATCCTAGCTGATTTGTCTAGGTAGTCATTATTAATATTCATTTGGTGGTAGAGATTTTGAAAGTGCAAATTTTATTTAACAAATAATAAATATCACTATTAAATTTCATTTTGAAAGTCTCAAGTAATGTCCCTCAGATTCTTAAGAAAGGAAGAAAGAAGTAATTTTGATACAATAGGTAAAATGAAATGAGAACTTAATAATGTAAGACATGTTCTTCCAGGAGGAAATATGGGTCTGCATTTACAAATAACAAACTGAAATGATGAGTTACATTTTTGAAGATACCCATCATCCTCTAAACAATCATCCTTGGAATAGTTTACAATTCTAAGAATCAAATATACCTTATTCGATATTTAATTATTCTTTCAAAGAAAAATAAATGCTCATGATTTTATCATGCTTATTTTGTATTAGCAAATAAAAACAATCCATTGAATTTTTATATAAAAGCATAGTATACCACCTCAAATTATTGATATTAGTTCTACTACTGCTAGAGATTCATTAAGCCTGCATCATTGGTCTTTGAAACTTTCTATAGAAGTGTTCATTTGTTTTTGTCATGTGCTCAAAAATGTTTTATTGTTGATATCTTCCTTCAAAGCTCTTCCAATATTTCTTCAGATTTTTAACCAGTAGCAAAAAAAAAAAAAAAAATAGTGAGTTGTGTTATTATTAATATCCAGAAAAAAAATGTTAAAATTAACA
>CM046661.1:112448513-112500866 GCA_025594165.1 Tamias sibiricus
TAAAAATAATTATGACAATAATGAGAGGAAGTAGTAAGAAGCTGAAAGCAGAGATAAAATAAAGTTTTGCAGTATTATTATATTGTAGACTAATTTTTTTAAAGAATTCATACATTTTTATTCACAAGCAGAAAAAAACACTATGATGTCACAATGCATTTGCAATTATCAAAGAAGAAGCAGATATACTAGGTGAAACTATGGAAAATTCTGTCATGGACTTTATAAGAATTAAACCTAAGGACAAAAATCCTTATGCCTATTAACCTAAATTTATAAAGCTAGTTTAAAGATGTCATTGTATACAATCTACTCTTGGTAAAGGTATCTTTCAATGACAGGCTTTTAATTTTGATGAACCCTAATTCTGGATCTTTTATGGTTAATGCTTTCTATGACCTAGAAACCGTTGGCTGCTCCCAAGTCACAAAAACATTCACTAATGTTTCCTTGGGGAAAAAAAAAAGTTTATTTTTTTTAGCAATTAAATTAATGTCTATATATATTCTAGAGTTTGGTCTTCTGACTTGCATGTAGTAAAGACTAATTCCCAATTAGAAGGTTCTCTATTCACCTCACTGATTGTTTCTTTTGCTGAGAAGAAGTTTTTAGTTTGAATCTATCCCATTCATTGATTCTAGATTTTAATTCTTGTACAATAGGAGTCTTATTAAGGAAGTAGGAGCCTAATCCGATATGATGGAGGTTTGGACCTACTTTTTTTTCTAATAGACTCAGGGTCCCTGGTTTAGTTCCCAGGTCCTTGATCCACTTTGACTTGAGTATATAAAAAGAACTTAAAAATTGCAACACCAAAACAACAAATAACCCAATCAATACATGGGCCAAGGAACTGAACAGACACTTCTCAGAAGAAGATATACAATCAATCAACAAATACATGAAAAAATGTTCAACATCTCTGGCAATTAGAGAAATGCAAATCAAAACCAGTCTTAATATTTCATTTCACTTCAGTCAGAATAGCAGCTATTAAAAACACAAACAACGATAAATGATGGAGAGGATGTGGGGGAAAAGGCACACTCATACATTGCTGGTAGATCTGCAAATTGGTGCAGCCAATATGGAAAGCAGTATGAAGATTCCTTGGAAAACTGGGAATGGAACCACCTTATGACCCAGCCATCCCACTACTGGATCTATTCCCAAGGACTTTAAAACAGCATACTACAGGGACAAAACCACATCAATGTTTACAGCAGCACAATTCATAATAGCTAGGTGTGGAACCAACCTAGATATCCCTCAGTAGATGAGTGGATAAAGAAAATGTGGTATATATACATAATGGAATATTACTCAGCAATAAAAGAGAATAAAATCATAGCATTCACAGGTAAATGGATAAAATTGAAGAATATAATGCTATTTGAAGTTAGCCAATATCAAAAATCCAAATGCTGAATGTTTTCTCTGATATAAGGAGGATGATTCACAGTGGGGTTGGGATAGGGAGCATAGAATAATTAGAGGAACACTAGAAAGGTAAATGGGGAGAGAGGAGAAGGGAGAGGCAAAGGGGTATAAAGGAAAATAAAAAGATAGTAGGATGAGATGGATATGATTACCCTATGTGCATGTATGAAGACATAAATAGTGTGAATATACTTTGTATACAAACAGTGATATGTAAAAATGTGTTCTATATGTGTATTACACATTGGAATGCATTCTACTGTTATATACAACAACATCAAATAAAATAATAAAGAAAGAAGAAAAACATGTTCTCCCTAATGTATCTTTTTGGCAACTTTCTCAAGAGTCAAATGACTATAGCTTTGTGGTTTTGCCTGTCTGTCTTATATTCTATTCCATTGGTCTATATGTCTATTTTTTTTTCCAGTTTCAGGCCTATTATTATTATTATTATTATTATTATTATTATTATTATGTCTCTACAGTATTTAATATTTTTAAAGAGGAATTAGAGATGAGAAAGAAATAAAAAGAATACAGATAAGAAAGGAAGAATTTGAATTATCCCTACTTTTAGATTATATATCTATTTTCATTTTTCTTGGCACCGGTTTGTTTAAAAGGCTAACTTTTCTCAAAAGTATATTTTGGCAACTTTTGAAATATCAGATAACTATATCTGTATGGGTTTATCTCTATGCTTTATATTCTTTTCCATTGGTCTTTATGTATTGCTGCCAATATCACACTGTTTTTGATTTTATAACTCTGTAGTATAATTTGAGATCAGGTATTGTGATGCATCCAGTATCACAGTTCTTGGTCAGCATAGCCTTGGAAATTCTGGATCTTTTATTTTTCCAAATGAATTTTAAGGCTTTTTTTCCCCAGATCTGTGAAGAATTCCAATGGTATTTTAATATGGATTGCATTGAATATGTACAGTGCTTTTGGAAATATGGCCATTTTGCAAATATTAACTCTGCCTTTCCAAAACATGGGAGGTCTTTCCATCTTCTAAGGTCTTCTTCAATTTCTTCAATGTTCTATAGTTTTCATTGTAGAAGTAGGTCTTTCACCTCCTCGATTTGATTTATTCCCAGGTATTTTTCTGTGGTTATTGTGAGTGGGATAGTTTTCCTGATCAATTTTTCTTATCAGATTCATTTTTGGAGTATAAGAAAGCTATTGATTTTTGTATGTTTACCATGTATCCTGGTACCTTGATGACTCTATGTATCAGTTCTAGATCTGTTGGATTTTTAGAGTCCTCTAAATAAAGGATTATGCCATTAATAAATAGATAATTTGACTTCATTTTTCCTATTTATGTCCCCTTAATTTTCTTCTCTGACCTGATTCCTCTGACTGGAATTTCAACAATTATATTGAATAGCAATGTTGAGCGTGAAAATCCTCATCTTGTTCCTGATTTTAGATGAAATGTTTTGTTTTCCACCATTGGGTATAATGTTGGCTTTGGGTTGGTCATATTTAGCCTTTATAATGTTGAGGGAAGTTTCTTCTATCCTTATTTTCTCCAAAATTTTCAACATGAATCAGTACTGAATTTTGTCCAAAGCTTTTTCTGTTTCTATTGAGATCATTCTCTGATTCTTGTCCTTAATTTTATTTATGTGGTGAAGTACATTTATTGATTTGCATATGTTGAACCAACCTTGAATCCCTGGGATGAAACCCTCTTGATCATCATATACTATATTCTTAATGTGTTTTTTAGTTCACAGTGCTAATATTTTATTAAGAATTTGTACACTTGTTTTCAGCAGGGATTTGGTCTGTGGTTTTCATTACTTGATGTGTTTTTTTTTTCTGGTTTTGGTATCAGGATGATACTGGTATCATAGAATAAATTTGGAAGTGTTCCCTCCATTTCTATTTCATGGAAAGATTTGAAAAACATTGTAATTTTCTGCTTTAGAGATCTGGAAGAACTCACCTGAGAATCAATTTGTGCTGAGCTTTGTTGTTGTTGTTGGAAAGGTTTTAATTGCTTTTCAAAATCACTGCTTGATATTCATTTGTTTAGGTTTTCTATATCTTCATATTTTAATTTGTGTATATCCCATTTCTAGAAATTCCCATATCTTCTAGATTTTCTAATTTTGGGGGGGGATATAAATATTAAAATATTTTCTAAAAATCTTCTGATTTCTGAAGTATCTTTGGTGATAGCTCTTTTTTCATATCTAATTTTATTGATTTGGATATTTTCTGTCTTTCTTTTGGTTAGTTTAGCTAGGCTTTATCAATCATGTTTACCTTTTCAAAAAAGCAACTATTTTGCATTTATATTTTGTCTTTTTTATTCTGAATTGTATTAATTTTAGATCTGAAAATTATTTCCCATCTTTCACTGATTTTGGAATTAGTTTCTTCTAGCTTTTCTAGGGCCTTGAGTTGTACCATTCAATTATTTACTGGAACATTTCTATTTTTTTCTAATGTAAGTACTCATTGGTATAACTTTGCTTTTAAAACTTCTTTCATACTCTCTAAGTGATTTCAGCCCCTTGATTTCTTATCTCATTTCTTTTTTGTAAAAAGCTTCACATAAGTGTTTCACCCCACTTTTTTGCCAAAAAATAGTACCAAAAAATCTGCATTGATTATATTCTGAAATATGGCATTCTCATTCCAAGAAAGCTCTACTGGTTTTATGATGTGTTTTCTCTGACAACTTGATAAAATCTCTTCTTGTATTACATGATTAAAGAAGAAAAGCATAGCTCAAAATGTATCTTAGAGAAAATTGCCATAAGAGCTGTAATTGCTTCCTGGGCAACCCTGGTTCACTGTGTAGAGGATATCAAGGGCAGACAAGGACTTCAGGGTGCATAAATGTTGGGAATGTTAACAACATGCCAGTAGATAGAAATGCTCTGGCTGTCTCCCACTTCCTGATACGGGATCTTGGCCTAGCCAAGGGGTGTTCCCTGACATATGACAGAGGTCAGACTGCCACTAGGATAAGCTAATGGCTTCACCAATGTGATTTGCTCATGCTCCCTATGTGCCCCTATGATCTTTCTGCTGATTGGCCCATGTCTTCTATAAAGGCCGTCCAACTTCCTCAATAAACCGAGCTCGTGCCTTGACCAGACTCCCTGGTATATGCCTGATTGTCTTCTATTGTGAGGGCTGAGAGTGGCCATCAGTCAACTTCTACCTCTTCCGATCTCGCCATACTGCTGGGGCATGTTCCCCCAGCCTTCTCCGCTGGCCAGAGGAGGTTAAACCCAGGTCCAGGGGGAGCTAGAAACCCCGGCATATAACAAGATGCCCAGTTGATATATGGCAGGGATAGCAGTCAGACAGTTCAAGTAGATTTCTGTTTCCATTGTCATTAAGCTAAACAGTGTTGGCAGAATTTGCATAACTAGTAAAAACAGAGCAAACATCAGGTACAAAGCTATTTACAATACCCTGGCAATTTCTAATTATAAACAGAATTTTTTTTTTTTTTTTTGTCTTCACCTTAGACTGGAAATTTATGATGGTAAAGAAAGGGCATGGCTATCTTCTGTGTCACCTCCAGAGTGGGAGGAGGCAAACAAACAAACAAAGGTCAGGTAAGTCTCATTGTACTTGGGTTACAGAGGCTGGGAAACATCAGCATAGGTGGAAGTACTTGTGAGAAATGGCAATCCCCAGAGCCCAGATGTGTATTACTTCCCTGTAATTCTTGTCTCTGTATCAATTGCTATATCATTTTTGCTGAAGAAACATTGCAACAAGTATGATAAGGGACTCTGGGAAAAGCCAACTATATCATTTTTGCTGAAGAAACATTGCAACAAGTATGATAAGGGACTCTGGGAAAAGCCAACTGGGAACCAAAAAACATAAACATAAATGAGTAATGTTTGAAGATTCTATTAAAAATCATGATACTAAGTTAAAATATGAGGAATTTATGCCTGGAAAAAAAAATTGATGATCATCCATAACAAAAGCTTAGAAATAAATATTATTTAGTGAATAGTGTATCTTCAATATTAATAAAAGGACTTAAAATCAATTTCATGCCACACTTTAATATATTCTGATTTAGTATGAATCATGTCACCCATGAATGAATTTCATTGCCTTGTGGAAGGAATCTATTCAAGTAATCATTTTTTTTTTTTTAACTGTTAGTGTGAATTTCTTCTCCCACATAAAAAAGCAATAAAATATATTAACTCACTATTATTAAATGCTATTTAGTCAAAGTTTATATTTATATTTTTATTTTAATTTGTTATACATGTTTGCAGAGTGCAATTCATTTCATATTACATATAAAGAAAACAATTTTTCAAGTTGCTGGTTTTACACAAAGTATTTTTACAAGAATTGTGTCTGCATACATGTACTTAAGGTAATGATGTCTAACTCATTCTACCATTATTCCTATCCCCTTGCCTCCTCCCCTCCCTTACCCCCCTTTTTTCTATTTAAAGTTTCTTCATTCCTCTCATCCTCCCTCTTTTGCCTTTATAAGTCAGTATCTTCGTTAAAAATAGATCATTCCTTTGGTTTTATGGGATTGGCTAACTTCACTTAACATTATTTTCTTCAACCCCATCCATTTACCTGCAAATGCCATGATTTTATTCTCTTTTAGTGCTGAGTAGTGTCCCATTGTGTATATATACCAAAGTTTCCCTATCCATTCATCTGCTGATGGGCATTGGGGTTGGTTCCACAATCTAGCTATTGTGAATTGTGCTGCTATAAACATTGATGTGGCTGTGTCCCTGTAGTAAGCTGTTTTTAAGTCTTTTGGGTATAGACCAAGGAGTGGGATAGCTGGGTCAAATGGTGGTTCCTTTCCAAGTTTGCCTAGGAATTTCCATACTGCTTTCTAGATTAGCTTCACCAATTTGCAGTCCCACCAGCAATGTAAGAGTGTGACTTTTCCCCCACATCCTCACCAGCATTTATTGTTGTTTGTGTTTTTGATAGCTTCCATTCTGACTGGAGTAAGATGAAATCTTAGCATTATTTTGATTTTCATTTCTCTAATTGCTAGAGATGTTGAATATTTTTTCATATATTTGTTGATTGATTGTATATCATCTTCTGAGAAGTGTCTGTTTAATTCATTGGCACATTTATTGATTGGGTTATTTGGGGTTTTTTGGTGTTAAGGTTTTTGAGAGCTTTATAAATTCTTGAGGTTAGTGTTCTATCTGATGTGCTTGTGGTAAAGATTTGCTTCCATTCTGTAGGTTCTCTATTTACCTCACTAATTGTTTCTTTTGCTGAGAAGCAGCTTTTTAGTTTGAATCCATCCCATTTATTAATTCTCAGTTTTAATTCTTGCACTATAGGGGTCTTATTGAGGAAGTTGGGGCCTAATCCAAAATGATGGATAGTTGGGCCTACTTTTTCTTCTGTTAGGTTCAAGGTCTCTGGTTTAGTTCCTAGGTCCTTTATCCACTATGAGTTAAGTTTTGTGCATGGTGTGAGAGAAAGAGATTTAATTTCATTTTATTACATGAGGATTTCCAGTTTTCCCAACACCATTTGTTGAAGAGGCTGTATTTTCTCCAATAAACGTTTTTGGCACCTTTGTCTAATATAAGATAACTGTAGGTGTGTGGGTTAGTCTCTGTGTCTTCTATTTTGTACCATTCATCAACTGATCTATTTTGGTGCCAATACCATGCTGTTTTTGTTACTATTGCTTTGAAATACAATTTAATGTCTGAAATAGTAATGCCAAGAGCTTCACTCTTTTTGCTAAGAATTGCTTTGGCTATTCTGGGTCTCTTATTTTTCCAGATGAATTTCGTGATTGCTTTTTCTATTTCTATGAAGAATGATATTGGGATCTTGATTGGTATTGCATTGAAACTGTATAGTGCTTTTGAGAGAATGGTCATTTTGACAATATTAATTCTACCTATCCATGATCAAGGTAGATCTTTCCATCTTCTAAGGTCTTTATTAATTTCTTCCTTTAGCATGCTGTAGTTTTCATTATAGAGGTCTTTCACTTATTTTGTTTAGTTGATTCCCAAGTATTTTATTTTTATTTTTGAGGCTATAGTAAATGGGGTGGATTTCCTAGTTTCTCTTTCTGAGGATTTGTTGCTGATGTACAGAAATGCCTTTGATTTATGGGTATTGATTTTATATCCAACTACTTTGCTGAATTCATTTATTAGATCTAGAAGATTTCTCATGAAATTTTTTGGATCTTCTATGCATAGAATCATATCATCTGCAAATAGTGATAATTTGAGTTTTGCTTTTTTGATTCATATCCCTTTAATTTCTTTTGTCTGTCTAATTGCTCTGGCTAGGGCTTCAAGAACTATGCTAATAGGAGTGATGAAAGAGGGCATACCTGTCTTGTTCCAGTTTTTAGAGGGAATGCTTTCAATTTTTTCTCCATTTCGAATGATGTTGGCCTGGGGCTTAGCATTGATGGCCTTTATGATTTTGAGATATGTTCCTGATATCCCTATTTTTTCTAGCATTTTGAACATGAAGGGATGTCATATTTTGTCAAATGCTTTCTCTACGTCTATTGAGACGATTTTTATCTTTGAGTATATTGATGTGATGAATTACATTTATTGATTCCCTTAAGTTGAATAAACCTTGCATCCCCGGAATGAAGCCCACTTGATTGTGGTGTACAATCTTTTTGATATGTTTTTGTATTTGATTTGCCAGAATTTTATTGAGAATTTTTGCATCTATATTCATTAGAGATATTGGTCTGAAGGTTTTTTTCTTTGATTTGTCTCTGGTTTTGGAATCAGGGTGATATTGGCCTCATAGAATGAGTTTGGGAGTGTTTCTCTCTTTTTCTATTTCATGAAATAGTTTGAGAAGTATTGGTGTTAGTTCTTTTTTAAAGGTCTTGTGGAACTTGGCTATGTATCTATCAGGTCCTGGAATTTTCTTTGTTGGTAGTTTTTTTTTGTTGTTGTTGTTGTTTTTTTTTTTTTTTTTTTTTTTTTAATCAGATCCTCTATTTCTTTGCCTGAAATTGATCTATTTAAATTGTGTATATCATCCTGATTTAGTTTGGGCATATCATATGTCTCTAGAAATTCCTTGATGCCCTCAATATTTTCTATTTTATTGGAGTATAAATTTTCAAAATAATTTCTAATTATCTTCTGTATTTCTTTAGTGTTCATTGTGATATTTCCTTTTTCATCATAGATATTGGTAATTTGAGTTTTCTCTCTCCTTTTCTTTGTTAGAATAACTAATGGTTTATCAATTTTATTTATTTTTTCAAAGAACCAACTTTTTGTTCTGTCATTTTTTTTTTCAATTTTTTTGTTCCAATTTTATCTCTGATTTTAATTATTTCCTGTCTTCTACTTCTTTGGGGGGTGATTTGTTCTTCTTTTTCTAGGGCTTTGAGATGTAATGTTAGTTCATTTATTTGTTGACTTTTTCTTTTTTGAAGGAATGAGCTCCATGCAATGAACTTTCCTCTTAGTACCACCTTTATAGCGTGCCAGAGATTTTGATATGTTGTATCATTGTTCTCATTTACCTCTAAGAATTTCTGGATCTCATTCTTGATGTCTTCTGAAACCTGCTGATCATTCAGTAGCATATTATTTAGTCTCCAGGTGTTGTAATAGCTTTTGTTTCTTTTTTTTATTATTGATTTATAATTTCATTCCATTATGATCTGATAGAATGCAAGGTAGTATCCCTACTTTTTTATATTTGCTTAGAGTTGCTTTATGGCATAATATATGGTCTATTTTAGAGAAGGATCCATGTGCTGCTGAGCAGAAAGTGTATTGGCTCATTGATGGATGATATACTCTATTTATGTCAGTTAAGTCTAAGGTATTGATTGTATTATTAAGTTCATAGTTTCTTTCTTTAATTTTTGTTTGGAAGATTGATCCAGTGGTAAAAGAGGTATGTTAAAGTCACCTAGATTTATTGTATATTGGTCTATATGATTCTTGAACTTGAGAAGAGTTTGATTGATGAATGTAGGTGATCCATTATTTGGGGTATATATATTTATAACAGTTATGTCTTGTTGATCTATGATTCCCTTAAGCAGTACGAAATGTCCAACTTAATCTTTTTTGATTAACTTTGCCTTGAAGTCTACTTTATTTCATCTGAGTATGTAGACCCCTGCTTGCTTACATAGACCGTGTGAATGGTATATTTTATTCCATCCTTTCACCTTCAGTCTGTGGATGTCTTTACCTATGAGATGTGTCTCTTGAAGGCAACATATTGTTGGGTCTGTTTTTAATCCAATCTATTAGCCTATGTCTTTTAATTGGTGAGTTTAGGCCATTAACATTCAGGGTTATTATTGAGACATGATTTATATTACCAGTCATTTTTATTTATTTATTTATTTTAATTTTTGGTATTTAGCTTGACTTGCATTCTCCTTTGGTTGGTTTTTCCTTTATTGTAGTTCTTTCCTTTGCAGATTTTTATTATTATTTTTCATTTCCTCCTTGTGGAATATTTTTCCAAAAATGTTCTGTAGTGCAGACTTTCTTGTTGCAGATTCTTTTAGCTTTTGTTTATCATGGAAGGTTTTTATTTCATCATCAAATCTAAAGCTTACTTTTACTGGATA
Organism: Tamias sibiricus; assembly: GCA_025594165.1. Taxonomy (NCBI): domain Eukaryota; kingdom Metazoa; phylum Chordata; class Mammalia; order Rodentia; family Sciuridae; genus Tamias; species Tamias sibiricus. The sequence goes on from CM046661.1 coordinate 112,458,562, forward strand.
TGATTCTTGGTTGGCATCCCTTATCTTTTAGAGCCTGGTATATGTTGTTCCAGGATCTCCTGGCTTTGAGGGTCTGGGTTGAAAAATCTGCTGAGATCCAAATTGGTTTGCCTTTATAGATAATCTGACTTTTCTCTCTGGCATCCTTTAAAATTCTATCTTTATTTTGTATGCTAGGCATTTTCATTACAATGTGCCTTGGTTAGATCTGTTGTAATTTTGTACATTTGGCATCCTATTGGCCTCTTGTATATAATTTTCAAATTCATTCTCCCTGCTTGGGAAATTTTCTGATATTACTTCATTGAAGAGATTGTGCATTCCTTTGGTTTAAATCTCTGCACCTTCCTCTATTCCAATAAATCTTAAATTTAGTCTTCTGGTGGTATCCCATAATTCCTGGATATTCTGCTCATGGTTTCTTACCATCTTCACAGTGAGGTCAACTTTATTTTTAAGATTTTATATTTTGTCTTCATTGTCTGAGGTCCTATCTTCCAAGTGATTCAATCTGTTGGTGATGCTATCTATTGAATTGTTAAATTGCTTATTGTTTCTTTAATTTCAAGGGTTTCTGTTTGGTTTTTTCTCAAACTCTCTATCTCTTTCTTGAAGTAATCTTTTGCTACCTGGATTAGTTCTCTTATCTCTTTGTTGGTGTGATCAATGGTTGCCTGTATTTGATCTCTTATCTCTTTGTTGGACAGATCAATTTTTGCCTGAAGTAATTAACATTTTAGTTCCCATATACTCTTTTCTGAACAGTGAAATTAGTTCTTCCTCAGTGGAAAAGACATCAAGGGAATGTTCACAATTAAAAATTGCCTATTATTTGTGAGAATTTGTGTTTACAGCCTCAGATCTAATAAACATGTATCTAACCACAAAAAAAAAAAAAAATGAGATATCACTCTGTTTTCTTCCAATCAAATTAAATCCATTCTTAAGCCCTATACATCCCCATTGGTAGGATATCTACTTCATTTACTTCCAAGAAGAGGGTAATAGCCTCTCTAGAATTGCACACACACACTTTGTTGCTTGGAACACAAAGACAAGCAACCTTATTATCCTGAGCCCCTCTGGAGTTCTACTGATCACCATCTAATCAAGATGCTTGCTGATCTCTGAAGGATGGCTCTGATGATTATAAGCCAAGGTGGAGTAAAGGCAACTAATGATATTGATATTCTAAGTACTGAAAGTACTAATGATATTGATATTGATATTCTCAGTACTGAAAGTCCAGCTTCTCCAAGTTCACTCTCAAGTAGGGATACATTGATAAAGTATTCACAAATTATAATACATGCAGCATTTTATCAGGATATAGATATACTAATACCAATGTTACATGTATCCATGTTCTTGATAATTCTCAGAAATTTGATATCTTCTGGCTTGTGTGAAATAGTGTGGAATACTTGTAGTCATGTGTAAATTTAGTGTACAAAACTACTAATTGTAAAATCATTGATTTTATATGTTACTAATATAGTTTCTAAATTGTTTGATGATCTTAAATGACCTCTCTAATATGTCAGATGAATACTCTAATATTTCCACCAAATCATCTTTCTGCTGACAAGAAATATTGACAGATCCTTACAACACACATCCTATTGACAGATCCTTACATGCTCTTTGTATCTAAATTTAGCCATATTTTCTCTGATTCACTCACAAAGACAGTTCAAATGATTTTCCAGAACCATGTTCAATTTTTCTATTCTATCTCTGTGTTTTTATTTTGTTTCCATTGAACATGTTTTAATTCCTTAAGGATAGGTTATATTATATATAATGCATACCAAAAAATTTCTTATAGATTATGCAAATTTCCATCAAGAGTACATACAACTTCTTTCATTGATTATACAATGATATTATTTTGCTCTCTTTATAGATAAATTTTATGTTAAATGATTTGGAAGCAGAGATAAATAGTGTAATTATTTTCCAATGAACTGTATAGAAACATTAACTTTTGTGGTTTCAACTAAGCAATTTTGAAACACATTTAAAATATTTTTCCAAAATAAATAATTCACATATCTTTATCTAAACCTATAAAAACTAAGTTTTACTTGACCTTCACCTTCCTTCACTTCTGGATGAAGAGAATTAAAAAAAAAGAAATAAATAACATTATAGGCTACAACGTATTAAATCTCAAGAAATCAAACTTAGAGATCATGCCAATTCTGATTGTTTCTATTGTTTTTGCAAGTGAAAATATGTCTGATTGATCATAAGTACCAAAATATTCGTTCCAATCATTATGATTTGACAATAATAATTGATATAACTCACACAGTAGACGATTTCTCTCTTTTCACTAGTCATAAGTTCCTTGCTAGCAATCACAAATTAAGTATGTGTATATCCTATTACATAAACACCTATGTAGATGTAGATATATTTTAGTTTTCCATCTGCATAACAAAATACCTGGTGCACATACTTTATGAACTAGAGACAGAGATATTTAGGCTTATGTTTTTGGAGGCTCAAGTCCAACATTGGACAGCCCCTTGGTTTGGGTATCAAGTGAGGGTGATACATTATGGCAACAGCCACAATCTCCATCAAGGATACACCAACTATGATCTTAGAACCTCCTACAAGAGTTCACTTCTTAAAGAGCCAAAGCACCCCTCTATAGCAACATCCTAGAGACCAAGTCTTTATGTATGAACCTCTGGGAATGCATGAAGTCCATGGTGTCAAGGAAAAATTAGGGATGAATTAGGCCTTAAAGAAAATGAGACATTTATGCACTAAAAGAAAAAAAAACTTTTTTTTAGGTTTCTGTTTTTTTCTTTAGTCAATTTACAAGTGTTGCTGCTTGGTGTTTCATCATTTCCCTACCTGATTTATTACCTGGAGTAAGGAGAATGGACATGTTTCCCAGTAAATTCCCTTGACCTTACTTAAGAAGGGAAATCCTAACTTAAGTACACAGCCAACAAACAAGTTAACAGTCTATGTCTAGTAGTATTGGATTTTTTGAAAACAGATAAACGGTACATCTTTCAAGATTCATTGTCCTGCCAGTCACAGTGACTCATGCCTGCAATCCCAGGGGCTCTGGAGGGTGAGGCAGAAGGCTTGGGAGTTCCAAACCTGGCCTCAGCAACTTAATGAAAACCTGAGCAATTTAATGAAACCCTGTCTCAAAATAAAATATAAAAAGGGATTTTGTTGGGCTGGGGTTGTGGCTTAGCAGTAGAGCGCACACCTGGCACGTGCACGGCCCTGGGTTCAATCCTCAGCACCACGTAAAAGTAAATAAAATAGAGGTATTTTGTCCAACTACAACTAAAAATGTAAATATTTTTTTTTTAAAAAAGGGCTTGTGTTGTGGCCCAGTGGTTACGTGCTCCTGGTTTCATTACCTGTACCAATAATAATAATAATAATAATAAATAATAATAATATTTCCTGTAATTTTACAATAAACACTCCTTCCTGGAAACCAAAACTGAAAAGAGAGAGAGGGAGGTCAAATTTGCAATTCTCCCTTTTCTTCCATAGATATTTTATTATTAGAGTAGGAGATAAATATGGTAAGGGGCATGAGAATAGAAAAGTATTTAGTAAAGCAGGGGAAGGGGAGTGCGGGGGGGACAGAAGGAGTGTGAAGAAGAGAGACTGGGAGGGAGATTAGGAGACTGTATGTCATAATGGAATTCTGGAAACTTATTGATTTGAGTTCAGGGAGAGCTACCAGATTGCTGTTTCTATCTTTCTGTTATGCCCTGGGTCACTTCCCTTCTGTGGAACTTGCTTTTCTTGGTTGTAAAATGGTGTTGGGAAGACTTCGGGAAGGAACTACTACAGGACTGTCAATGTTTTATCTGATTAATTTACAGGGACCTGAAAAATGAGACACTAAAGAGAACAGGACAGAGACAAGAATAGCAAAGAGGTGGTAGAGGAATAAAAAGGAGGGGGGTGAGCAGAGGAGATAAAAGAAAGAAAGAGTTTTTTTTTTTTTTTTTTTTTTTTTAAACTAGGAAGCTTAGAAATGAAAAATTGTATACCTGAATTCATGAGTCAGAGTCTTAAAAATTAGTAATGGTTTACACCACTGGTTCTGAAAGTTGGGTCCTCAGATCAGCAGCTTTAGCAGAACCTAGAAACTTTTTGGTTCCATAAGAACCCCTCTGAGTTGCTATATCTGGGGGCAAGGCACAAAAACTGTGTTCCAACAAGCCCACCAAGTGATTCTTTTGGATGCATGCTGAAGTTTGGGAATTACTCAACACGGACAATGTCAGTGGTAAGATGTAAGGATGAATAATATTCTCAAATCTATTTTGTAGCTTGCTTCAGGACAATTGATGGTGTTTGAGTCTGTCTTTCTACAGAGAATTATCCATCAAGCATACTTAGTGACTATGACTTGCCTTACAAAAAATGTTAAAAGAATTTCTGTAAAGAAGCAAAATGATATAGGTCAGAAGCTTAGATCTACATAACAATAAAAGAGTACCAGAGAAGAAACAAGAAAAAATAAAGTTTTTAAATTTCATTTTGTCAAAAGCCAGGGGTGGTATATATTAAGACCCACTCTTAATAAACACATACATAAATAAATAAAATATATAGTTCCCCCTCTTACTTCTAGTTTTGAACTAGTACCTGACCAGATCTTTGTCCTCAGGAAGTGCTCAGTTTCCATCCATAAAAATATACAATCATAATAATAATATGTAATTACAGATTTAAAATCTTTATCTCATCAGGTACAATTGGACAAAATAGTTTGAAGAGAAAACTATGGTAAAAGAAATAATATATCTCCTATTTTTAAGTTAAAAATTCTGTAGAGCTAATAAAATCTATTGCCTGAAGTTTTAAAAGTTACTAAAATAAAGCTAAGAATAGAAAAATAAAGGTCTAAATGTCTCATAAATATATGGACATTTACATATATTTACATTCTTCTCACTAGTAAAGAGAGCAATGTGAATTAATCTAGACATAAAATGTCATTTTTTCCCCCATACTGGGCTTGAAATGTGTAAAATGAACAAAATTCCAGGGACACAAAAGATAATGAAGATTGTGCATATTCATAAACTGTCTGAAGGAAGATAAATTAATATGTCATGTTTCAAAGTTAATTATGGCATATAATTTAACTGAATAATTTCTCTTTTTTTGGAATACAGCTAAATTTATTGGTTAAATATTGATTTTGCAGACATTTAATGTTAAGATAATGTTAAAAGATTTGTAGGTTCGGAAAGGTAATGGGAGAGCAGAATTCAGGGAAGAAACAGTATAAATGATGATTAAAACAGAATCTTGGTTTAAAGATATTCTGCTATGGCCAAGAGGATTTCATGGGGGCTAGTTGTCTGGAGTAAGACAGAGTAAGTAAGATGGAGTAATGTCACAGCTGCTGCTCTGTTGATAACAAGGACAGGGAGGAAGTCTTTCTGAGCCCAGCATGTAAGGAGGAGGCCAACTCCACAATGACTGAGATCTGTGTGTCCCCCTCAAGTCCCACCCTCTTAACTGAATAATTTGTTTTGGAAGTTTATCCCACAAAATAAAGTACATGTATACAAGTAAATATGTAAAACTCCTTGTTCTAGAATTGTGTCAGAGAATAACATCAAAACTACTCCTTCATTGGGGGAGTTTTACAAGATGGAGTAATAGAGGTCACTTTCCAGGTTGCTCCATGGTGTGAAGCTGAGAAAGCAGATAAGCAGCTTCTCAGAAAGGTGGGTAGAAAAAAGGGGTGGGGGATTGCACTTTACTGGGATTTAATACTGGCCATTCAGAGCAGATCAGGGACTCGGAAGGTTGGATATAATAAAATAAGAAATGCTGCCTGCTGCTGCTGCTGGAGCATCCCCTCCATGATCAAAGTGGAGGGATAAGGGGATTAAAGAAACCATATTTTTATTCACACATCCTGAGGCATGTGTGAATATGGCGAGATCAAAGATCAAAAACACTGCCCAACTAAACTGAAAGACATGCTGCACAATATCCTTGTTCGGGAAAGAAACCAAGCACATGTTATGGTTTGGATCTGAGATTTTCCCCAAAAGCTAATGTGTGAGACAACAAAAGAAGGCACAGTGGTGAAGTGATTGGTTATGGTCCCTTTAATTTCTTTGTCTGTCTGATTGCTCTGGCTAGAGTTTCAAGGACTGTGTTAAATACAAGTGGTGAAACAGAACATCCTTGTCTTGTTCTAGTTTTTAGAGGGAATACTTTCAATTTTTCTTCATTTAGAATTATGTTGGTCTTGAACTTAGCTTAGATAGCTTTTACAATGTGGAGCTATGTTCCTATTATTCCTATTTTTTCTAGTGTTCTAAACATGAAGAGGTGCAGTATTTTGTCAAATGCTTTTTCTGCATCTATCAAAATAATCATATGCTTCTTATCTTTAAGTTTGTTGATTTGATTTATCACTTTTATTGATTTCCATATGTTGAACAAACCTTGCATCCCTGGGATGAATCCCACTTAATCATGGTGCACTATGTTTTTGATATGTTTCTGTAATGAGAGTTGCCAGAATTTTATTGAGAATTTTTGTGTCTATGTTCATCAGGAATATTGGTCTAAAGTTTTCTTTCCTTGATGTGTATGTGTCTTTTTCTGGTTAGGGATTCAGGATGATACTAGCTTCATAGAATGAGTTTGGAAGGTTTTCTTCCTTTTCTATTTTATGGAATAATTTAAAGATTATTGGTATTAGTTCTTTGAAGGTACTATAAGACTCGGTTGAGAATTTACTTGGTCCTTAGCTTTTCTTGGTTGGTAGGCTTTTGATGGCATTTTCTATTTCATTGCTTGAAATTGATCTGTTTAAATTGTGTATGTCCTCTTCATTCAGTTTTTTTAGAACATATGTCTCTAGAAATTTATCAATGTCTTTTAGATCTTCTGTTGGAGTTTGTATTTTCATAATAATTTCTAATTTTCTTCTGTATTTCAATAGTGTTGGTCATGATATTTTTTTTCATAAAAATTTTACTAATTTGAGTTTTATCCCTTCATCTCCTCATTAGCATGGCTAATCTGCCAGTTTTTTGAAATGTCTTTTGAAATGTCAATTTTATTTATTTTTTTTCAAAGAAACTTCCATTTTGTCAATTTTTTCAATTGTTTCAATTTCATTGATTTCAGCTCTGATTTTAATTATTAATTATTATTAATTAATACATAATTAATAATTATAATTAACAATTAATAATTATTTTAATTATTTTGGTTTATTCTTCTTTGTCTAGGGCTTTGAAATGTAATGTCAGGCCATTTATTTGCTAATTTTTAAAATTCTTTTAACGAATCAGCTCAATGCAATGAATTTTCCTCTTAGCATTGCCTGCATAGTGTCCCAGAGATTTTGATATGTGTATCAATGTTCTCATTTAGCTCTAAGAATTTTATTTTAATCTTCTCCTGATGTCTTCTGCTATCTATTGTTCATTCAATAGCATATTATTGAGTCTCCAGGTTTTGGAGTAGCTTCTATTTTTATTTTATCATTGATTTATAATTTAATTCCATTATGATCTGATAGAATGCAGGGCAGTATCTCTATTTTTTTGTATTTGCTGAGAGTTGCTTTGTGGCATAATGGTCTATTTTAGAGAAGAATCCATGTGCTGCTGAGAAGAATGTGTATTCACTTGATGATGGATGAAATTATTGATTTTATTATTTATTTCTATAGTTTCTTTGATTAGTTTTTGTTTAGAAGATCAATCCACTGGTGAGTGAGGTGTATTAAAGCCACCCAGTATTATTGTGTTGTGGTCTGTTTGATTCTCGAAATTGAGTAGGGTTTGTTTGATGTATGTACATGCTCCATTGTTAGGGCATAACTTTTTATAATTGTTACATCCTGTTGATATATGATTCTACTATGCAGTAAGAAATGTCCTTCTTTATCCCTTCTAACTTTGAATTGAAGTCCATTTTGTCTGATATGAGGAGGGAAACCCTTGCTTGTTTAAGCAGTACATGTGAGTGATATCTTTTTCCCCAAACTTTTACCTTCAGTCAGTGGATGTCTTTTCCTTGGAGGTGAGTCTCTTGAAGATAGATTATTGTTGGATCTTTATTTAAAAAAAAAAAAAAATCTGCCAGTCTATGTCCTTTGATTGATGAGTTTACACCATTAACATTCAGGGTTATTATTGAGATATGATTTGTATTCCTGGTCATTTTGGTTTATTTTTTGTTTTTTAACTTGATTTTGTTTCTCCTTTGATTAACCTTTTCTTTAGTGTAGCTCCTCCTTCCTTTGCATGTTTTCTTTTTCTTTCTTTCTTCTTTTTTGGTACTGGGGATTGAACTCAGGGACACTCAACCACTGAGCCACATCCTATTTTGAATTTTATTTAGAGACAGGGTCTCACTGAATTACTTTGCGCCTCACCATTGCTGAGGCTGGCTTTGAACTCATGATCCTCCTGCCTCAGCTTCCCATGCTGCTGGGATTACAGGTGTGCACCACTGTGCCCATCTTTGCTGGTTTTTTTTTTTTTTTTTTTTTTTTTTCATTTTCTTCTCATGGAATATTTTGCTGAGAATGTTCTCTAGTGCTGGATTTCTAGTTGTGAATTCTTTTAACTTTTGTGTGTCATGAAAGGATTTTAGTCCCTCTTCAAATTTGAAGCTTAATATTGCTGGATATAAAATTCTCAGTTGGCAACCATTTTCTTTTAGAGTTTGATATATGTTATTCCAGGACCTCCTTGTGTTGAGAGTCTATATTGAGAAATCAGCTGAAATATGAATCTGTTTCTCCTATATATAATTTGATTTTTTCTTTCTCAGCCTTTAAAACTTTATCCTCATTCTGTATGTTATTCATTCTAATTATAATGTTCCTTGGTAGGGTCTAATGTAATTTTGTACATTTGGGATACTGTAAGCCTCTTGTAGTTGATTTTCCATTTTATTTTTTAGATTTGGAAAATTTTCTAATATTATGTCTTTGAAAATATTATGCATTCCTCATGTTTGTATCTCTATGCCTTCATCTACTCTGATAAACCTTAATTTGTGTGTGTGTGTGTGTGTGTGTGTGTGTGTGTGTGTGTGTGTGTTATCACATATTTTTTGGAAGTTCTGTTCATGGTTTCTTACCATTTTCTCTGTGCAATTGACTTTAATTTCAATAGTATATATTTTGTCTTCATTGCCTGAGATTCTGTTTTCTAAGTGGTATAGTCTGTTGGTGATACTTTTCCTTGAAATTTTAATTTAGTTTAATGTTTTCTTTATTTCAAGGATTTCTTCTTGATGCCTTTTATTAATCTCTGCCTCTTTATTGAAGTGATCTTCCCCTTTTTTGTATTTTCTCTCAAATGCCATCCATTGTTTTGAAGATCAACCCAATTATGTATCTTCTAAATTCCTTCCCTGACATTTTTCTACTGTGTTGTGCTGGGGGCGGTGGGCCCCCCCCCCCACCCCGCCTCAGGCCTCAGCAGGGGGTACAAACGCAAGCGCTCAGCAAAGTATGAAGGCAGAGGAGCAGCGATGGGGAAGAAAATAACACACGGACACACAAGTCAGGCTGTGGAATCTTTTTCCCCATAGCTAGAAAATAACACACGGACACACAAGTCAGGCTGTGGAATCTTTTTCCCCATAGCTGTTCCTCTGCCTTCAAACTTCGCTGAGTGCTCACGTTTGTACCTGATAGATGGGCTACCCTCCCCCACTCCCCAGAGTTTTCCACATCCTGAGAGAAGCAACCTTGTCATTCTTGGCAGGATGTTTCTTCCCTGGGCAGGATGTTTCTTTTCCCCGGGCAAGAGCCAATAGGCTTAAAGGTCGCCCTCTTCTATGGGCAAAGAGCCAACGACGTTGGTGTTGCTCTGGTGCACCTCCCACCAGAAATCCCTATATAGGGCCCTGTTTGAGAGACTCAGGACAGACACGCAGATGCACACATCAGCTCGTCCCTGCTGAGAGGAGGAAGCCACTCAGACACATCAGCTCGACCCTGCAGAGAGGAGGAAGCCACTGTAACAGCTACAGACCCATTGCCTCCAGCCGACGGCCACTCCTAGCTGACAGCTCCAGCCTCCAGCCAGACAGCAGCTGCTTTAGCTGATAGCTCCAGAGATCCTAGCTGGTGTGACCAGAGCTTGCACACTCCCTTCTGTCCAGAGCTTGCACACTCCCCTCTCCCTGACTCCCCTCTCCCACCAGAGCTTGCACACTCCCTTCTCCCTGACTCCCCTCTCCCAGCACCTCTTCGACCTTTGACCAGAGCACCTCTTCTCTGGTTTTGCTACCAGCCATGAAGGCTGTTGAATAAATCTCTTGGCTGCATGGCTGTCCCCCGTGTGATGTTTTGCCCTTCAGTACCCCCTGCTGAGGCTGGCTCCCAGCAATTGGCGCCCAACATGGGGCTTGACTGGTAAGTTTTTATTTACCTTTAAAGTACTTTTAAGAGATTTAAGTAAAGGATAAGCCTCTTATCTAGGGTGCTCGAGGCCCCTCAGTAAAGATAATCTGAGTGAGGAAAGATAAGCAATCACAGAACTTTGAGAAGTCATATGCCATAATGAAGTCTAAAAGAGAGAAGAATCAGCAGCCTAACTCCTTGTCTGTGTGTCATTTCTTCCACCACCGGCTGACTCCTTTACTTCGTGCTTCATTGAGTGCTGGCGTAGTACCCCCCGGCTGACAACCCACTTTGGCAGCCTCCCAATAGATCGGGCTACATTGCACCTCTTGCGGAGTCCACCATAGACCCCCGTAGTATTGTCTATGGATTCCATTGTTGGAAATCTTGGTTTGTTTGAGTTGCTTTGTTCCCTTGTTCCTTGATGTTGTTTGTGTATCTTCCCATCTACAGCATGGGTCTGAGGCAGTACAGTTTCTATCCTGTAGTCTTATAGTGTTCTTGAAGACTTCTAGTACCTCACCTTTCTGAGAAGGTTTCCTGTTTTGTAAGTCTGGTACTGAAGAGCTGCTGGGATGTGCTTCTTCTCTCTGCTCTGTCATCTTTCCTTTGTAACAGGCCACTGCAGATTTATTTCTAATAGTTTATTCATCTTTTTCACTGCTGTCAAAATGTAACAGTAACTTCCAATGCTCTTACATGACAAATTAGAAATCAGAAGTCTTCACCGTACATTTTTAGGAAATCATTTCAGTATGATGTAAAATACTGTTTCACTAAACAAAAAGTATGACTCCATACATACAGAAGAAATTGAAATGATGATAGAACTAAGGACAAGGTAGAGGTAAAATGAAATGATGCATTCCAAGTAAGAATGAAATGCATATCCATGTAGGTATATGAATATGTCTCTTTTGTTACAAACCACAAAACAATAATAAAACCTACTAAGAAGAAAGAGTAAGTCTGAAGATCATACTGTGTCTCAAACTTAGACACATACAGCTCTGTTTTGTTTTGTTTTGTTTTGTTTTGGGGGAAGGGGGTTTCCAAATAAGCAAGTGACAAAATCAGAAAAGAAAAAAGGTCATTATCTTTTCTAGATAATTATCAGCTTGAATTTCTACTTCTTCTTTGATTCTAAGTGAAAGAAAGCAATAAAATAAATATTAGATAATTTATGAAGGAAATTTTTGATCCATTGAATTTGTTTATATTTAGGGATCAAAGTGAAAGAACACTTTGATGTAGAAGAATGTTTAAATATGATGACTACATTGTAAATTTAAATAAAGCTACTTAAAATTTAAAGTCTGAATAAATTTGAGATCTAAATCCCTTGTGACTCACCATTGATTATTTAAGCAAGAGAGGTAATCAGACAGAGCAAAATCTGTAAGTTTCACTTCTTTAATTTTATTATTTTAATTAATTTATTTATTTTTCCATATTTGTCTTGCTGCTTTATAAATGTGTGTGTGTGTGTGTGTGTGTGTGTGTGTGTGTGTGTATAATGGGATTTCTTGTTCTCTCTTCATACATGCACATAGTCATAGTATAACAGTATAATTTAGTCAATATCATTCTTCATAATTTTCCTTTCCCTCCCATCATACTCTCCCTTCTCCTTTTATTTTACTATATTGACATCCCTTTATTCCTTTGATTCGCCTAACATTCTTTTCCCTTCCAACTTTCTTCTCTTTTTTCTACTCTAGTTTCTACATATGAAAGAAAATATTTAGTCCTTGACTTCCTGATTTTCACTTGTTTTTTTAATTAATCTATATTTTCATCCATTTGCTGCAAATGACATTATTTTATTCTTCTTTAAGCTGAATAAAGTCAGTTTTTTTTATACATCACATTTTCTTTGTTCCTTCATCTACTGACAGATATGTAGCCTGGTCCCCTATTTTGGCTATTGGGAGTTGTTTAACTATAAATATGATCACGCACATATTGCTATGGTATTATGAGTTTAATTCTTTGGAAGAAAGATTAAGGAGTTATAGAGCTTGGTCATATTGTGGGTTCATTTATAGTCTTTTGAGAAACCTCCATACTGATTTCCATAGTGCTTGTGTTAATTTATATTTCTATCAACCACGTTATATAACGTGTTCTTTATTCTCCACATTCTCTCCAACACTTATTTTTTGTATTCTTTTTTGTTTAAATATTTTTATTTGTTGTTGATGAACATTTTTATTTTATTTATATTTGGTGCTGAGAATTGAACCCAGTGCTTCACAGAATCTAGACAAGCACTCTGCCTCTGAGCCACAACCCCAGCCCTATTATTTGTATTTTTATGGCTGCCATTATAATTGGAGTTAGATTAAAATCTCTGTGTAGTTTGGATTTACATTTTCCTAATTGCTGAAGATATTGAAACTTTTTTCATACATCTTTTTGTCATTTTATTTCATCTCTAGAAAACTGTGTATTTATTTCATTTGCCACTTATTAATTGGGTGTTTTGGTGTATTTTTATTTGTTTTATATTCTGGATATTATTCCTCCATTAGAACAGTAGCTAGTGAAGATTTCTTCCAATCTGTAGGAAAATAATGTTCAACTATACAGTTACATATTTGTACATGCACATAATATAGCAAAATAATTTGGCCAATATCATTTCCAATTATTTCCCTTTCCCTTTCTTTGTCATTACCCCAATCCCATTTTTTAGTTCAGATGGACAACTTTGCAGATAGTGGAGGGAGTCTGCATAGGAGACATGAGAAGGAGGAAAGCCAATAAATACGCAAGATTCAGTAATAGTATTTTAAGTGGAAAATTGTAGAAGTGTGCGTAGCATATACCTTAACCTTTAGAAAACTGTTCACTGGCTGCAATGTTTCTCGTGACATGCTTCATCTCTCTTTCCATTATAATATCACTGAAATATTTGGTGAGAATAAACTCTTATTGAGAATTAAAATAAGTGAACAAATAATAGTTAAATGAATCAAAAATTATTATGCCCTAATGAGAAGAGTATTTTTAACCCCATGTTGGTCTCCCCCCTCCACACACCCAAGGGTATTCAGGGGATTTATTCTAGCATCCTTCTTTCCATGGCTGCTATCATCCAGGAACCAGGTCTGTATGATCACTGGTTATTTAGGCAGCTTCCCACTGATGTAGCTCCAGGATCCCAGGCACCATCCCTAGGCTTCCCATGGTGCCTCCCCATGTCAGTGCTCAGGCCTGGTGAATCCACTTTCCTCTGTTCCTTGCTGTCTCTAAGTCCAGTGAATGGATGCTGTGCAGAATTGTCTGTCCTTTTCCTGGGTCACACTGAGCAGGGTTAGGCACATTTCCATGCCTATTTCCCTTGTTTTTGGTAAGGGGAAGGGAGAGGTGATTTCATTGAGTTTTGGCGAGTAGTGGTTCTTCTAACAATTTTTTCTGGCTGAACTTTTAAAAGGTCCCAATGTTGTGGATTTCCCACTGGTTGAATTTACAGCTGTCTCTATATTCTGCTTTTCCTTTGCTGTCTCCTTTCTGTGTTGTGAGGAGATTAGGACCTACTGCCTATTTGCTTCCACCATCTCCCAGTCCTCTGACCCTAAATATACATTCCTTAGACTATATCCCTATTATTAAAAAATACATGACTATGAATACCATTAAAAGTAATTTTTAACTGGTAAAGACTTATTTCTATTTTGTTTTTACTTTCTGATTATTTTGTAGTTTTTTCTTTTTCTTTCTTCTCTTCTTGCTGATTTTATTCATGACTTGCTGGAGTGATATCTTGTGGACCCTAACTCCTTTTCTTTTTCTATATCTACTATAGGCTTTTATTTTTGTGTGTGATCATCATGAGGTATGCACAAAACAATTTATAATAGCCTTATAAGTTGACACTTAATTTTGATCATATACAAAAACCTTTCTCTTTAACTCACTGTGCACTTCTGATTATGGAATTTATATTTTTCTATATTGTGTATTCATTAATAAATTATTAGAGCTGTAATTCCAAAACTGTTTTTATCTTTTAACCATTAAATCATAGTTAAAATGGATCTACATGTAACCATCATTGTATTGCATTCTTTTCATTTTTATATTTTTTATTTTTCATTTTTGTTAGAAAATTTCAAATAAACTTATCACATTCACTAATTTTTGCTTCTAAAGTCAGTTTACATTATTATATTTTTCATTTTATACATTATATTCTTTACCTCCAGGATTTCCGTTCAGTTGTTTTTCATGATTTTCATTTGTTTGTTGAGACTTTAATTTTGTTCATGTGTTATTTTTCTGACATCATTGAGTTGTCTGTGATCTCTCATAACTTAGAAATTTTCTTAAAATAACTATTATGAATTATTTCATAGAACACACCAATCCCATTTTCTTCAGGGTCAGTAAGTGGATAATGAATGCTGCTCTTATCTTTTTGTTCTTATTTTAATTTCATGTTTCTCAAAGTTTTGTATTACTGACTGTGGCATTGGAGGGAGTCACATCCTCCACTCCTTAGTGACTGGCTTAGCAGAGAAATACTTTCACTTGTCATTTTTGTTTGCTATTCTGTGATTCCTCTCTACTTTCCTATAGATTCTGTCATCCGTAAGTCTGGTTCCCTCTACTAGATTTGGAATTCTTAAGAATCTACTTTTTCTCTTGAATTTTTTTTACCCTTTTGCCCCCTCCCTTGCTTTCCTTCCCCATTGGCCTTTCTAGTTTTCCTCTAATCCTCCTATGCTTTCTGTCTCAACCCTACTGTGAATCCCATTTATTGATTCTTTTTGTTTTCCTTTTCTTTTAGTCTAAGTTATTATTTATGACAGCAGAATGCATTACAATTTACAATTCATATTACACATATAGAGCACATTTTTCCATATCTCTGGTTGTATACAAAGTATATTCATACCATTCATGTCTTCATATATACACTTAGCATAATGAAATCCATATCATTCTACAATTTTTTTTTTACCCTTTTGCCCCCTCATTTCCTCTCCCTCCCCATTGGCTTTTCTAGTGTTCCTCTAATCCTCCTGTGCTTCCTGTCCCAATCCCACTGTGAATCAGCCTCCTTATATCAGAGAGAACATTCAGCATTTGGATTTTTGGGATTGACTAACTTCACTTAGCATTATATTCTCCAACTTCATTCATTTACCTTCAAATGCCATTATTTTATTCTCTTTTATTGCTAAATAATATTCCATTATATATTTATACCACATTTTCTTTATTCATTCATCTACTGAAGGGCATCTAGGTTAGTTCCACAGTTTAGCTATTGTGAATTGTGCTTCTATAAATATTGATGTAGCTCTGTCCCTGTAGTATGCTATTCTTAAGTCCATTGGGTATAGACAAAGAAGAGGGATAGCTGGGTCATAAGGTGGTTCCATTCCCAGTTTTCTGATGAATCTCCATACTGCTTTCCAGATTGGCTGCAACATTTTTGCAGTCCCATCAGCAAGGTATGAGTGTACCCTTCCCCCCACATCATCTCCAACATTTCTTGTTGTTTGTGTTCTTAATAACTGCCATTCTGATTGGTGTGAAATGAAACCTTAGAGTAGTTTTGATTTGCATTTCTCTAATTGCCAGCAATGTTGAACATTTTTTTTATGTATTTGTTGATTCATTGTATATCTTCTTGTGAGAAGTGTCTGTTCAGTTCTTTGGCCCATTTATTGATTGGGTTATTTGTTTTTTGGTGTTAAGATTTTTGAGTTCTTTATATATTCTAGAGATTAGTGCTCTATCTGATGTGCTTGTGGTAAAAAAAAAATTGTTTCCAATTAGTAGGTTCTCTATTCAACTCACTGATTGTTTCTTTTGCTGAGAAGAATCTTTTTAGTTCAAATCTATCCCATTTATTGATTCTTGATATTAATTCTCATGCTATAGGAGTCTCATTAAGGAAGTTGGGGCCTAATTCGACATGATGGAAATTAGGGCCTACTTTTTCTCTTAATAGGTGCAGTTTCTCTTGTCTAATTCCCTAGGTCTTTGATCTACTTTGAGTTGAGTTTTGTGCATGGTGAGAGATAGAGGTTTAATTTCATTTTGTTGCATATGGATTTCCAGTTTTCCCAGCACCATTTGTTAAAAAGGCTATCTTTTCTCCAATGTATGTTTTTGGTGCCTTTGTCTAATATATGATATCTGTAATTATGTGGATTAGTCTCTGTGTCCTCTATTCTGTACCATTGGTCTACAAGTCTATTTTGGTGCCAATACCCTTCTGTTTTTGTTACTATTGCTCTGTGGTATAATTTAAGGTCTGGTGTAGTGATGCAACCTGCTTCACTCTTCTTGCTAAGGATTGCTTTAGCAATTTTGGGTCTCTTATTTTTCTAGATAAATTTCATGACTGCTTTTTTTATTTCTATGAGGAATGTTATTGGGATTTTGATTGTAATTGCATTAAATCTGTATAGTGCTTTTGGTAGTATGGTCATTTTGACAATATTAAATTTGCCTAACCAAGAACAAGATCGATCTTTCCATCTTCTAAGTTCTTCTTTAATTTCTTTCTTTATCTTCTGTAGTTTTAATTATAGAAGTCTTTCACATCTTTTGCTAAGTTGATTCCCAACTATTTTATTTTATTTTTGATGCTATTGTAAATGGGGTAGTTTCCATCATTTCATTTTCAGAGGATTTGTAACTGATTTATAAAAATGCCTTTGATTTATGGGTGTTTATTGTGTATTCTGCTACTTTGCTGAATTCATTCACTAGTTCTAAAAGTTTTCTGGTGAAATTTTCTGGGTCTTATATGTGTAGAATCATATTGTCAGTGAATAGTGATGATTTGAATTCTTCTTTACCTATCTGTATCCCTTTAATTTCTTTCATCTGTCTTATTGTTCTGGCCAGGTTTTCAAGAACTCTGTTAAATAGAAGTGGTGAAAGAGGGCATCTCTGTCTTGTTTCAGTTTTTAGAGGGAATGCTTTCAGTTTCCCACAGTGGCAACCATGGTCAGGGATCTGTAGTCAGAGCAGGTGGCAAGGGCTAGAGCTGGAAGCGAGCTCTGGGTGCAGGTGAGTGCCTGGATGCACCAGCTGTGGTCTCTGGAGCAGTTGGCTGGGTCAGCTGCCATTGGGCTAGAGGCAGTGGGTCACCTAAGGTTGGAGTTGCAGTGGTTGCCTCCTTTTAGCAGGGAAGAGTTGTGGTGTGTGAGCTCTGGATGGGAGGGAGCTTAAGTGGGGATTTCTGGTGGGGAGTGTACCAGATTGACCTTTAAATCTATTGGCTCTTGCCCTGGGAAAATAAAACAAGTGATTTCTGGTGGGAAGTGTACCAGATTGACCTTTAAATCTATTGGCTCTTGCCCTGGGAAAATAAAACAAGTGATTTCTGGTGGGGTGTGTACCAGAGTGACCTTTAAATCTAGTTTCATTTGAGCCCGACCTGGGGTGATCTCCTACCCCGGAAAGGGGAGACATGAAACAAGTTTTCTCAGAAAAACAAATTTGCTTAGGACACAGAAACTTCCTGGGGAGGTGGCTTGTCAGTCCAAGCCCATCTATCAATACTACTTTTGTGTATTAACTTGAGTAATCTAGGAAAATTATTTCTCGTGAAATATGTCCTCTTATCCAAGGCAGGAAAATTAAATTGCAAATTTGATGCTTGCTATTTTCCTTGTACTTCATCCCTGACCTTACTTGTTCAGCCTACAGCTGCTTATCAAAAACCTAATATTTTAAATTTGACTGTAAATCGTCAGACTAAGATTTCTTACAGGCACCGAATGCAACATTTTCAACATGGAATTTTTTATTTTATTTCTTATATTATCATGTGTATTCTTTGTATGACTGTTACATTTTTTAGAGGTAAAAAATCCAGAAAACTGTCTTTGTAACTTTGTCTGCTAGGGATCTCACTAAACATTATCAGCACCTGCTGGCCATGGTTTTTGCTGTACAGAAAATTAATCAGGATCAGAATATGTTGTTCAATAAGTCTCTGCTCTTCCATCTCAATGTTGACATTATTGAGAAGAAGGCAGTGGAAAATTCCATGTCTTTGCTTTCAGGAAAGAGTCCTCCATTTCCTAAATATGATTGTAGGTGTGAGAAGAGAAACAAGCTGGTGGCTGTGGTAGGAAGCATTTCAACAGGATTAACAGTTCAGAGTTCCCAGTACTGAGTCCCTACAATGTCCCCCAGGTAAATGAATAATTCCTACTTTTCTATTAAAAATAATAATATAAGTCAAATTTAATTCATGCTTGTAGAAACAATATGGTACTTATTAATAACATACTATTTAATTATCATTTTTATCTCTCAAATGTATTTATTCTTAATCTGTAAAATCGAATTTTCATTTGAAAATACTAATTGGAGAAAAGCACATAGACAAAAAAAATGATAACCTATAATCTCACCAGCCAGCTAAAATATCTTTTTACTTGCTATTGGTGTTAGCATTCACACTTTTTTCTATGTAATTAGATAACTATTGGTAAGATGGCACTTCTATTCACATGGTATTTTTTTAATCATTTTGTTGTACTAATACATGGACATATTTCACTTATCATCAAGTACTTTTCTTTAATTTCCATTTAAATTGCAACCCAAATGTCTTTCTACAATAGTTATTTAGCTGATTCATTATGGTCATATGTTTTAAATTTTTCTCTGTTATGAAAAGTGTTACAATTTATGTCTCCACCCCCCCCCCCAAAAAAAAAAAAAACAATGATAGTAAACAGTTTTATGCTTCTTTAACTGATTTTCTAGTATTGGCATTTTGAAACAAATACATTCCTATTTTTGAAGCTTAAGATATAATTTAAAATTTTGATATAGAAACATATTAGTTTACTCTACCAGCTATAGTGCCTAAGAATCCCAGTTTACTTTTCTCTTTGTATCCTTAAAATAATTAAATTTTTTTTTTGTCAATTTGAAAAACTACTGTTTTTTTTTCCTTGTTTTTATTATCATTTCTTGTTCTTATGAGTTAATATTTATCTGTTCTTTTTTGTCTATTTTTAATTTTATCCTTTGATTATATAATAATGCTAAGCAGGTAATTTTTGATTCTTTAATTGGTCTCAAGAATCTTGCTTTTTATCCTTTCTTTATAAACAAATGCAATCTTTCAAACAGTATTTAAGGAAGTCCCATGAAGTTCAAATACCTATTTTTATAATTAATAATTTAAAAGTTGTTCAGTATTTTATTGAAGGAAAATATTAAACATAAAAATAGACTAGTTCAATTAGCCTCATACATCAAGCTTCAAAAAACATGAAAAGTTGAATAATCATATTCTTTCACATGTTCAAATTGCTTATTTGGTGATCTATCAAATATTGAATTTTCCTAATACTTTGTTGTATTTCTAAAAGTATATGTTGATCTTTATATTCTGCTTTTATACTTTCTTTCTTTTTTTCTTCTTCTTCTTTTTTAAGTATTTATTCATTAATCTGTCCAGCTAAAAGACAAGCATGTAATGAGAATTTACAATGAAAAATCATGTTTTTGAAACTGATATGTATGAGACATCTATTAAAAACTCAAGTTTAGATGTATGGTAATCTAGGATTTGGATTAAATTTAGGGAGGACATATAAATGTGGGTGAACATTTAGGGAATGTGTATTTGTGGAAATAGGGAAAAGATCACAGTCTCAAACATGGGGTCATAGTTTGAGGTGATGTTGAAGATTCTGAAAAGTATTCTGATATTGTGAGCATTTATATCATGGGAAATTTTTTGGAAATCGAATTCTTAAAACTGATCAAGAAACTTGTTTCAAGAAAAAAGATACAATCAACTGTTTTACAGCAATAGTAGACTAAGTAAAATAAATTCTAATGATGAGGCATTTGATTTAGCAAATTAGGTAATTAGTGACAGTTTTTCAGTGATGGAGAGTGGTTGGCATACTTTTAAGAGGAAGGTCAGAAGGGTATAGGAATTGCAGTATACACAACTCTATTGGAGTGTTTTCTGTGAGGAAGGCTAGCTACACTGAAGGAGCTAGAGGATACTGGATAAAGAGAGATTTTGTATAGAGTGAAGAAAAATAATGAGGCTTTTCTCCTTCATTTTGGGATAGTGGACTGTGTATAACAAGTGTAAGAGGAAGGCATTAGGTACTCCTAAGGATATGCAAATTTCTTTCTCATGAATTTTGAAATGCTTAGTGCATTCCCTTTTCTCAGAAAATTTGATTATATATTTATGGCTTCACAAAAAGTAGAGTGTTAACATTTTATTATTTAAGTGATCAAGAAAGGGTAGAAAGAGCTCAGTATATCAAATTATGGAACCAGAAATAATATTTGCAGATTCATATTATTATAATTCAGAAGGAGAAACAAAAAATTGGTGGTTTCTTTGGATATATTTTTAAAAGAACAAAAGAAAATGCATATAATATAAGCAGTGAAAATTAAAGGATGGATAATACATAGTTAACTGGTATTTCTTAATAATGTTATTTATTTACAAGTTTTATTATGTTCACAGTGCATATAATATAATAAATTAAATCATTAGTTAATAAAAATCGTAATTTTGTGTAAGCAACAACATTCTGTTCTGTGTAGATCAGCTATGGCCCATTTTGACCATAGCCTCAGGGACAGAGCCCAGCTCCAGTCTTTCTACCAGTTTCCCATGAACCCTACACATCTGTATCAGGAAATTATTCAAATAATGCTTCATTTTGGTTGGAGCTGGGTTGGCCTGTGGTTCCAGATGACATCAGGGGAGAAATGTTTATCAGGGATATGACACAAGAAATGACAATCAATGGACTCTGTGTTGCATTTGCAGAAAGGATTCCAGAGTTTCCTGTTGAGGATACTATTTACAGTGAACTTTAAATGGAAAAATTTGCATATTCAAATGTCAGTGTTGTATTTGGAGACACATATTCTCTTCTGAGATTTGTATTTAATATATATTGCAGTCTTCTACTTGGTAATATCTGGGTTACAACATCAGACTGGGGTATAACTCTATTACCCTTTGAACAAAAGCTAAGTTATACATATTTTGATGGAGGAGTATCATTTTTAGTACATTTGGAAGAGATTCCTGCTTTTAAAGATTTTCTCAAAAGTGTCCAGCCTGCAAAATATCCTCATGGTATCTTTATTGAGGATGTGTGGCCTATAATATTTGAAACTCCGCACTTTAATGAACATTGGATTAGAAATTTGAGTAAATGTGAACAAAATGGCAGCCTAACAAATTGAGCTCTGCATGTTTGGGATATGAATACCTCACCCCAGAGTTACAATGTCTATTCTGCTGTGAATGCCATTGCCCAGGCTCTTCATGAAGAACACTCACTTAGGGTACAAGAAGAATCAAATGACAAAGGTTCAAGTGTGGCTCCTCATTCTTGGAAGGGTAGCAAGAGTTCATTCCTATAGTTAGGTCATTAGGCCACGAATTATTATTATTTTTTTTTTTTTGTGTGGTACGGGGATTGAACTCAGGGGCACCCGACCACTGGGCCACATCCCCAGCCCTTTTTTTTTTTTTTTTTTGTGTGTGTGTTTTATTTAGAGACAGGGTCTCACTGAGTTGCTAAGTGCCTCGCCATTGCTGAGGCTGGCTTTGAACACGCGATCCTCCTGCCTCAGCCTCCCAAAGTGCTGGGATTACAGGCGTGTGCCACCGCGCCCGTGCCCGGCGACAATTTTTTTTTTTTAATTTGACCATGAACTTTTCGCTCATACATTATTAGAGAATAGATGCTTTTTATTATTTGTTTGTTTTTGTGTTAGTGGGGTTGAAGCCAGGGGTAGTGTATCACTGAGCTATATTCATATCCATTTTTATTTTTTATATTGTGACAGGATTTCTATAAGATGCCAAAATTAGCCGTCAACTTGCTAACCTCCAGTCCCTACATTCTGAGTTTCCACACATGGGCCACCCAGGCCAGATCTAAAAGATACTTTTAAAAGCAAAATATGTATAAGATGCTTCCTTATTCCTGCCTTGATAATTTAATATATCCATGATTTTAAATAATCAAAATAATTATACAAATATTTATCAGATCCTAAGCATATTTAAAAAAATAATATTCTGGTCTTTTAGTGGTTGTACATCTTTTTCTATCTTATTCTTTTTACTAGGTGAAAAAATTAGAATACTTGACTCAAAAGATTTCCACAAACATAAATATGAGCCATTAAAGGACCTTTAGGTATGTGCAATCCAAACAATTCATTTATATATACATAATGTATTTTGTGTATATATATCTTTAAATGTGTACTATCTCTCAATATACAGTCATTTTTTTTCTAAGCTAGCAATATAGAATCATGTTCATAACATGTTTACTGCATTTTCCTCTAATTTTTATCTTTAAGTTAATTTGAAATAAGATTTCTCAAAGTAATTCTCAAATTACTTTTGAGTTAATTTTAAGAATTACTATTCATTCACTATGGCATAAAGGAATAATTGAAATATTTCCACTTTTTGAAAATTGAGACTTTTGTTTGTTTTGTACATCCTAAATTATTGATGGTGCATCCCTAACTATTCTCATTTATATTGCCTCTCATTCATGTTGCCCTTTCAATAAATGATTAGTGAAGTTCACTTCCCAGAAACAATTAACTTCAATAAATTTCTTATGTATTCTGTAACTGGGTATAAGTGAGAAAACCTAGATAAATACCTTACTTTTTATCTGTGAGGCAATGAAGGCAATAATTGACTTTATTCTACATTGTACATATCATTCCATATCAATATATAAATAGATTCTCTTTTTTTTTGTGTAAAATGGTATTTCACTGTAGGGAGGGATGATTTAACCAATCATTTATATACCAACTACTCAACAATTTTTATGTTTTTTTTTTTATTGTGAAATGATCCCCATCTTTTGTCAATTTTTCTAGTTTTGTTCACTTTTAATTTTTCATTTATAGAATCTGAATATAATTTTTTATATATATGTATTGAGAATATTTTCTCCTCTTTCAGCTGACTTTTAATTTTCTGTTTTGTTTATCAAAAGTTTTTAACTTCAATATAGCAAAATTTATTATTTTTTCTTTACAGTTTATGCTTTGTACTCCTTTAGAATTCTTTGCCTGAAACAATTATTGGATATTATTTTATAGCTTTCTTCTAAATATTTTATTGCTTTATGTTTCACATCTAGATAGTGATATATTTGAACTTTATGTCTGTGTGTTGTGAGATACAGGAATCAGGATAATTTTTCTGTAGGATGGAAATTCAACCAATCCAGCACAAGTTATGGAAAAAAAATATACTGTCTCAAATGCTCTGTATTAATGTCATCATCAATTTTTGGAGGGTACATAAAAATTGAACCTAGGGGCTCTTTACCACTGAGCTACAACCTCAGCCCTGTTTAGTTTTTATTTTGAGACAGTGTCTCACTAAGTTGCTAAGGGTATTACTAAGCTGTTGAGGCTGGCCTGAAACTTGCTATTTTCCTGTATCAGCCTCCCAAGTTGCTAGAATTACAGGCATATCACTAACCCCAGCTATATTTTCATCTTTCTATCAGGTGCCTGCATATTTATTTCTAATTTTGGACTCTTTATTCTGCTCCATTATTCAGTTGTCAGTCCTATAGTAATTTGTACTGTCTTATTACTCCAATTTTATAATAGGTCTTTACATTTGTTTTCAATTTGTAGACAATTACAAAAATAAAATTGATATGTTTGTATTTATTTTTATCTTGTAGTTTATAATTAGTAGATTCTTGAAGGTGTTATACATAATATAAATATGTATAAATATGTATGTACATAAATATGTTATTTGAAAACATAAAATCTTATTGATTTAATGCCAGTCTTATGGTTTTATTTCTTTTTTTGTATTCAACTAACTCACCACTCTGGTAAAAGTTGAGTGGAAATGGCAATAGGTGGCACACATACTTGTTCAATAATCTTAAGCATCAAAAACATCTGAAAATTTATATTTTAAATCTTCTAAGAATCTAAACATATTATAGTTGTTCTGCTTTGACAATTATTTTTACATCTGTTGAGATAACCATATGATTTTGATATTTTTATTAATCTGATAAATTGTATTGATTGATTGATTTAAATAATGTTGTGATAAGAGAACTAAAGGGACTCCATCTTGTTCTTCGGCAGCCATCTTAGGAGTTCCAAAAAATAGTTCTGTTTCTCAGAAATAATAGAATACGGAAAGTCCTGCCTCTGTACCCATTAATTGTTATCTAGCATAATACTCTTGACAGCATAAAAGTAGCAATTCCTATAGAATGTAAAATTGCTCTCTTTGGTTTCCATTTTTCCTGAGAAAATACCTTGTCAGAGATTGATTGTCTAGATGTTAGTAACCATTCTCTAACATGTACCCAACTAGGGTCATCTTGACCCCATTCCCTTCTACTTGATTGTTGCTATACCAACCTGGAAAATCCAGTGGGAAATATATTGTACCCATTGCTTTGTCTTGCTAACTGCCTAGATTCAGCTTCTGTATCATGGACTTGCTTGCATTGGCTGAAACCCTGCAATTGAATATTCTGCCCTCTGTGATTTTTCTCTTTATAAACCCTTGAAAATCACTGCTGGTGTGCCATCTTGCTACACTGTGTGATGTGTGAGGATGGTGGCCGCTGATCAGCTTAATAAAGGCTTTTTTTTTGACATTAGTGTGACGTGGCTTGGAGTTTTAATTGGCATCTCACTGGATACAGCATTTTTGGTACAACAATGTTAACCTATTCTTTCATTCCTGGAATGAGCTGCATTGATTTTTGACTAATTATTTTTATCTTTGATTCAAATTACATGTATGATGTTAAGGAAAATTAGTCTGCAATTTTTTATTTTTTTTTATTTTTTCAGGCTTTATAGAGTTATTGTTGACAAAAATCATGCATATTCCTGGTGTACAAATGATGTTTTAATGTATGGATGCCTTGTGAAATTATAACCAAGTCTAAGATAATTAGCATATTCATCAATTCACATAGTGACCCGAGAGTGTGCATGTGTGTGTGTTCTGAGAATACTTAAAATTAGTCTCAGAAAATTTCAATTGTACAGCATATAATTTTGAACTACAGTCACCATACTGTATATTAGGTGTCCAGTATTTATTTATCTTAGAAATCACCCTTTCACCAATATTTCCCCATTTCAATTGCCACTCAACCTCTCTTTCTGTTTATTTCTGTGAGTTTATTTCTGGGAGATCATTATGTAATCATAAATGGCATTTTCTTCTATTTTAAGTGTGAATGATATTCCTTTGTAAATACAAATATCATTTTTTCTTTGTTTTTTAATGTCTCAACTGATACTTATGTTGTTTTCATATCTTGGCTCTTGCAAATAATGCTGTAGTTAACAGGGGAGAAAATATCTCTTAGAAATAGTTATTTTTATTTCTTTTGGATGTATACCCATGTCTGGGAGTGCTATATGATAATGGAATTTTTTTAAACCAGGGTAGTTTTCCACAACTCCTGTTCCTATTTGCATTTTTGCCCACAATTTATAAGGGTATCATTTTTCCATTTACTTACCAAGACTTCTTATCTTTACAATTTTGATAGTAGCCATCATAAATTGTAGGAGGTGACATCTCATTGTCCTTTTAATTTGCATTTCCCTGATGATTAGTGATGCTGATCATCATTTTACATATGTTCTGACTCTATGTCTTTCTTAGGAAAATGTCTATATAGATCACTTTCATATTAATATTTTTTGCTAGTGAGTTATATGAATTGTTTATGTAGTTATGAACATTTAACCTTTATTGGACACATAATTTGCAAATGTCTTCTCCCATTCCATGGATGCTCTTTCATTCTGTTCACTATATCCTTTTTTTCTGAAGAAACTTTTTAATTGATGTAGTCCCACTGGTTTAATTTTGCTTCCTTTGCCTGTGTTTTTGATGTCATATCCTAAAATATCATTGTCAATATCAATGATATGGAAATTTTCCTCCATGCTTCCTTTAGGAGTTTTAAGATTTCAGATTTTCAATCCACTTTGAGTCTGCTTTTGTGTGTGGCATAATATTAAGATCCAGTTTCATTTATTTTTTTTACATTTGAATACCAGTTTTTTCAACACCTTTTATTAAATTTATTATTTTCCCCCAATGTCATCCTTGGTGCCTTTATCAAAGATGCATAGCCTCACATGTAAGGGTTTCTTTCTCAACTTCCTATTCAGTTCCATTGCTTTGTGTATCTATTTTTGTGGCCAGTACCACCCTGTTATAATGATTCTAGTTTTATAATATAATCTGAAAACAGGAAATGTGATCACTCCAGCTGTGTTTTTCTTGCCATATTTTGCATTAGGTATTTGGGTTCTTTTGTATTTCCATATAAAGCTTAGTATTTTTTTCAATTTCTGAATAAATCTCATTTAATTTGGATAGAGATTATATTCAATCTGCAAATTATTTTGTGTACTATGGGGCATTGTAACAATATGAATTGTTCCAATGCATTAATATGAAATATACTTAGTTTTTTGTGTCTCTTTCATCAACATTTTGTAGTTTTCACTCTAAAGATCATTTACCTCCCTGGTTAATCTTATTACTAAGTACATATATTTTTAATGTTATTATAAAATCTATTGTTGCTGGGTGGGGTGGCACACACCTGTAAACCCAGTGGCTAGGGAGGCTGAGACAGGAGAATCGCAAGTTCAAAGCCAGCCTCAGCAAAAAGTGAAGCACTAAGCACTCAGTAAGACCCTGTCTTTAGATAAAATACATAATAGGGTTGGGGATATGGCTCAGTGGTTGAGTGACCCTGAGTTCAAGCCCCAGTAAACCCCTGCCCCCAAAAAGACTTTTTCATATTTATTTTTTGGATGATTTATTTTTAGTATATAGAAATATAACTAATTTTTATAATTTGATATTGTTTTCTGAAACTTTCCGAATTCATTTATCAGATATAAAAGCTCTTTTTTGTGTGTGGAGTCTTCACTATGTAATATACATAAAATCATGCCATGTATAAACATAAAGAGATAATTTTATTTCTTCCTTTCTTATTTGGATGTCTGATGCTTTTTCCTTTTTCCCTTGCCTAATTTGTTGTTGCTAAGACTTCCTATATTACATTGACTAGAAGTAGGGAAAGTGGGAATTCCTGCTTTCCTACCTGAAAGGAAAATCCTTCGGCTTTTTATAGTTGGGGTTTATGTTAGCATGGGCTTGAGAAACACGGCAATTATTGTGCTAAAGTACATAACTTATAGACGTAATTTGACAAGAATTTTTATTATGAGAGACTAATGGTATAGCTCAGTTTTAAAGGTTTTACCTAGCATGCCCTAGGTCCTGTTTTTTGTTTTGTTTTGTTTTTAATTTTTGTAGTTGTAGATGAGCAGAATGCCTTTATTTTTATATGTTGTTGAGGATTGAACCCAGTGCCTCATACATGCTAGTCAAGCACATTGCCACTGACCTATAGCCCCAGCCCCCAGGCCCTGTGTTTGATACCCAGATACCCAGCAATAAAAAGAGAAAATAATATTGTTTATCATGAAAGTATGTTGAATTCTGTCATATTTTTCCTATATTTGCTGAAATTATAATGTGATTTTTATCCTTCTCTGTTAATGTGGTGTATCACACTTATTAATTTTTGTATTTTGAACCATCCTTGTATCCCACAATCAAGTGGGGTTTATTCCAGGGATGGAAGGCTGGTTCAACATCTGGAAATCAATAAACATAATACATCACATCAATAGACTTAAAGATAAAAATCATATGATTATCTCAATAGACGCAGAAAAAGCATTTGACAAAATACAGCACCCCTTTATGTTCAAAACACTGGAAAAACTAGGAATATCAGGAACATATCTCAACATTACAAAAGCTATTTATGCAAGGCCCAGAGCTCACATTATCTTAAATGGAGAAAAATTGAAAGCATTCCTCTAAAAACTGAACAAGGCAGGGATGCCCCCTTTCACCACTGCTATTTAACATAGTACTGGAAACTCTGGCCAGAGCAATTAGACAGACGAAAGAAATTAAAGGGATACAGATAGGAAAAGAAGAGCTCAAATTAGCGCTATTTGCTGATGACATGATAATCTACCTAGAAGACCCAAAAAACTCTACCAGAAAACTTTTACAACTAGTAAATGAATTTGGCAAAGTAGCAGGATACAAAATCAATACCCATACGTCAAAGGCATTTTTGTACATCAGTGACAAAGCCTCTGATAAGAAAATGATGAAAACTACCCGATTTATAATAGCATCAAAGAAAATAAAATACCTGGGAATCAACTTAACGAAAGAGGTGAAAGACCTCTATAAGGAAAATTATAGAACACTAAAGAAAGAAATCATAGAAGAACTCAAAAGATGGAAAGACCTACCTTGCTCTTGGATAGGTAGAGTCAATATTGTCAAAATGTCCATACTACCAAAGGCATTATACAGATTTAATGCAATTCCAATCAAAATCCCAATGTCATTTTTCAAAGAAATAAAAAAAGCAGCCATGAAATTCATCTGGAAAAATAAGAGACCCAGAATAGCCAAAGCAATCCTGAGCAAGAAAAGTGAAGCAGGGGGCAACACCATACCGGGCTTTAAATTATACTGTAGAGCAATAGTAACAAAAACAGCATGGTATTGGCACCAAAACAGACTGGTGGACCAATGGTACAGAATTGAGGACAAAGAGACTAATACATATAATTTCGTCTATCTTATATTAGACAAAGGCGCCAAAAATGTACAGTGGAGAAAGGATAGCTTCTTCAACAAATGGTGCTGGGAAAACTAGAAATCCATGTGAAACAAAATGAAATTAAACCCTTATCTCTCACCATGCACAAAACTCAATTCAAAGTGGATCAAGGAATTAGACTAGAGACAATACGCCTAACAGAAGAGAAAGTAAGCTCCAATTTCCAACATGTCGGATTAAGCCCCAAGTTCCTTATTAAGAATCCTGTAGTGCAAAAACTATTACCAAGAATTAATGAATGGGATAGATTTAAACTAAAAAGCTTCTTCTCAGCAAAAGAAACAATCAGTGAGGTGAATAGAGAGCCAACTAATTGGGAACAAATATTTAATACATGCACATCAGATAGAGCACCAATTTCTAGAATATATAAAGAACTCAAAAAACTTAACACCAAAAAAGCAAATAACCCAATCAATAAATGGGCTAAGGAATTGAAAAGACACTTCTCAGAAGAAGATACACATTTAATCAACAAATACATGAAAAAATGCTCAACATCGGTTGCAGTTAGAGAAATGCAAATCAAAACTACTCTAAGATTTCATTTCACTCCAGTCAGAATGGCAGCTATCAAGAACACAAACAACAATAAATGTTGGAGAGGATGTGGGGAAAAAGGCACACTCATACATTTCTGATGGGACTACAAAATGGTGCAACCGCTATGGAAAGCAGTATGTAGATTTCTTGGGAAAATGGGAATGGAACCACCCTATGACCCAGCCATCCCACTCCTGGGTCTATTCTCAAAGGACTTAAAAACAGCATGTTACAGTGACACAGCTATCTCAGTGTTTGTAGCTGCGCAATTCACAATAGCTAGGTTGTGGAACCAACCTAGATGTCCCTCAGTAGATGAGTGGATAAAGAAAATGTGGTATATATACAAAATAGAATTTTACTCAGCAATAAGAGAGAATAAAATAATGGCATTTGCAGGTAAATGGATGAAGTTGGAGAATATAATGCTAAGTGAAATTAGTCAATCTCAAAAATCCAAATACCGAATGTTTTCTCTGATATAATGAGGCTAGTTCACAGGGTTGTTGGATGGGGGTACACAGGATTAGAGGAACACTAGAATGGTCAAAGGAAAGGGAGGGGAAGGGAGGGAGTAAGGGGGGAGGGAGGGGGAAAAGGAAAAAAAAATGGTGGTTGAATGAGAGGGATATCATTATCCTAAATGCATGATTGAAGATCTGAATTGTACTTATATATTTTGTATACAAGCAGTTGTATGTAAAAAGATGCTATACTTGTGCATTATGAATATATAAATAAATAATTAAAGTAAAAAAGA
Organism: Tamias sibiricus; assembly: GCA_025594165.1. NCBI lineage: Eukaryota > Metazoa > Chordata > Mammalia > Rodentia > Sciuridae > Tamias > Tamias sibiricus. Next base: position 112,489,055 of record CM046661.1, read on the forward strand.
AATTGAACTAACAAATCCACACAATAACATAAGTGAATTTCAAAACAAATGTTAAGTAAAAAGAACACACTATGATTGCATTTATATAAAACTCTAGATAATGTAAATTAATGTATTCTGAAGGAAGTAGATCAGTGTTGCATGGGGTCAGGTGATTGTTGACGGATACAAAGAAGTACAATGAAGCTTTGTGGGTTGTGCGTATATTCAATATTTGATTTTGGTGATGAGTTAATGTTACACAATGGCTGTAGTAAGACCTTACCTACTGATAATTTATTTAAATGTAAGTGTATTAAATTTTCCAATTAAAACTTCCAAAGTAGCTAAATGAATAAAAAATAAATACCCAACTATATGTTGTTGACAAAAAGCTGAATTCATTTCTATAACCACACAGATGGAAAGTTAGGGTAGGTACGAAGATGTTTCCTGATAATAGAATCCCAAATAAGGCAAGAGTAGCCACAATTTCATCACAAAATCTAGATCCTAAATAAAAAACTGTAGGGTTAAAAGTGTAGCTCATCACTAAATTGTTTCCATAGAATGCACGAGGCCCTGAGTTTAATCCTTATGACAACCAGCAACAAAAATGAAAATTGAAAGTGATTTTAAAAAAAGGACAAGGAATGCCATTAAGTGGTGATGAAATCTACAAGAGGAAATAATCGTTATATGTTCATCCAATATTGGGACACACAAATATACAAAGAAAATATTAATAAATGTAAAGTGATAGATAGACTCCAAAACAATAATAGTATGGGACTTGTACCCTCCATTTTCAGTAATGCACAGCATTATTCAGGCAGAAAATCAACAAAGAAACAGCAGAGTTAAATTGTACCTAACAAACATCTACAAAATATTCCATCCAACAACTGAAGAATACATTCTTCTAAAAATATGGACTAATTTTCAAGATAGATCATAACATAAGCTACAAAATAAATTTCAAGAAATCTTTTAAAAATTGATATAATATTTAGTTATCTTTTCCATCCATACCATGACACAGATAAACTAGAAACTAATGAGAAAGAAAAATAAATATTATATAAACCCAGGGAAATTAAACAACCTTAGTCTTGAACAACAAATAGGTAATGAAAGAAGTCAAAAAGGAAGTTAAAAATTTCTTGAAACAATTAAAACTGGAAATAAAGCAAACCAAAACCAATGGTATACAACAGAAACGGTACTAAGAAGAAAGTTTATAGCAATCAGCACCTCTAACAAAAAGATAAGGAGCTTAAATAAAGAACCCATCTCTGCATTTGAAGGCACTAGAAAAATGAGAACAAACAAAATTCAAAATTACTATAAGGAAACTAATAATAATCTGAGGCAAAATAAGTGAAATAGAGATTTAAAAAAAAACACAAAAGAAAAGTTAAATGAAGAGCTGATCCTTTAAAAAGATAAAGAAAATTGATAATTCTCTAGCAAGATTAAAGAAAAGATATAACATATTCAAACAAAATTTAAGATGAAAATGAAGTTATTAATACTGACACTATAGAAATACAGTGAAATATTAGAGATTATTATCAATACCATTAGAGATTATTATGGATTAAATGCCAAAAACAATTGAAAAGTAAGAAAGGAAACACAACTCTAGGTATGTCTGCTCATAAAGTTATATTGCCCTAGTATCTTCTTTAAACTTCAACTGGTCCTAGATTTTAGCTGAAAAAACCTATCTTGCCGGTTTAGCTAGTTTCTGGCAAGATTCCACAGGGCCATTGAACTGGTTTTACTTTTGATAATTAAATGTATTAGAACCTGGTGGTCATACAGCAGAATTACATCAAGAGCAGCAGAAATACATCAAGAGCAGCAGAAATACATCAAGAGCATCCTATATAGTCGCATAAAAGTGGCATCTCATCAGCAAAGAAGAGCCAAGTTCAAACTTCCAGGCATTTAACTGGAAGGAGCTTGGGTTCAAACTCATTTGCGTGACCAAGGAGAACTCAGATTATAGGGCTCAATCCCTGGTTAGAGAGAACTCAGATTCACAGCCCCGAACTAACAGGTTGGAGATCAAGCTCAATTCCAGGTTGGGGAGAACTCAGATTCAGAGCCCCGAAATAACGAGGTGGAGATCGAGCTCAATCCCCGGATGAGAAATACCGCACCCTTACAATCTAAGTGAGACAAATTACTCTCTATTGGGAGAACTTTTAGTTGTGCATCATTCACTTCAGAATATCATCAAGGCTAAGATTTTCACCAAGACAGTTTCTGCCTGGCTTGTGTTCGGAGGGGAAGTATAAAGAATGAGAAGACAGAAAGCATGTCAACTTCCAGTTACTTCACAAACTATTCCAGTCATTGCACCTTTTGTGGCCTTGAAGTAGTTGAGAGACAATTAGTTTTTAGATAAACTAAAATCAGTGTGCAAGTTATTATGAATTATTAGCATCTGATTTACTTGTATAAAAGAGAAACCATGAACAACACGTTGATTTTTTTTCCTAATAAGACCAAAATAGAATTTGCATTTAAAAAGATTGAGACTGATGTGAAAAACCCTAGCAAAATTTGAAAACAAAAAGCTGTTCTCCTTTCCTTGAATAAGCTGTTGGTTAGCCTGAGAGGCTTTCAAAGAGACCAGTCTTGAGGTGGGATGGGACATCATCAGGGGTAATCATCAGGTGCAGTTTTATGGATTTCTTCGAAATCCTTTTTTTTTTTTTTTTAATCTATTTATTTTAGTTGTACACAATGCCTTTATTCTTACGTAGTGCTGAGGATCGAACCCGGGCTGTGCACGTGCTAGGTGAGCACTCTACCACTGAGCCACAATCCCAGCCCTCTTCGAAATCCTTGAGTCTTAGTCGGAAGGAAATGCAAGTGGCAGACTGTCATTGTATAATATTGGTCAGTATGCTTTGTTAGCATCTTCATCCAAGTTATACCAGGTCTGTGCCATTTCCCTTACTTTTCTAAATAAGTGTCTATTTTCCTGTGATGATACCCTGAAAGCAAGCTAAGCCTTGCCATATACACCCCACTGGATTTTCTAAGGCACACGACCATAGGAAGGAAAAATTCATTTTCTCCAGACCCACAGTACTCATGTTATCTGCAGGAAATTTTAAAAAGCAAACTGATTTTTTAAAAAATTCCTAAAATAAACTGTTATCTCCTGGTGAAATATCGTTCCATTCAATGGGCCCAAGAGACAGTGTTTTCAGATAATGCATATGTTCATTGTTAGCATTATAGCAATCACAGGACCTAGTATTATGTGCCGTCTACATCTGTACTTATATTAAATAGCTTTAATCATCAAGGAAATAATGTTAATAAAGCTGACAGTTATCTGAGTTTAAAAAAAAAATAATTAGTGCTGGCTGACTAGGAGGAGTTATTGCTCCATGAATGGAAACACAATATGTTCCTCTATATCAAGAATATATGTAATGGTCAGAGATTACATTAACAAAAGAAAGCCTGTGAGAACTCAATATTTTAGTCATACTTCACTTGTGTCTTCATTATAATGCAAATATGTAAATTAATTGGTTTATGGCATAAGGAACAACACTGAGGGGTGTGTATAGATGACAATATAAGGGTTGAACACTGAACTTTCATTGCCTAAGTGATTTTCAAATATTAACATGCATATGAAATTCTTAATCATTATACTACAACTAGTCTAGCTTAATTTCTCCACTAGCATCTGACCTCACTCCCATACTTCCTGGTGAAAAATTATTAGCACTGTCTAATTCCTATGAATCTGTATTTGTGAAAGATACCTTTGATAATTCTAATTCAGAAGATGAATGTAATGGATTACAGGAAATGACAGGGAGAGTTTTAGTACAAATTAAATGAGTGTCATGATATGAAACATAGCCTGCTGACTGGCAAATGGTAGATGCTATGTGGAATAGATTTATTTTAAATAGTTTACTTCATGTTTGCCGACAGTCAGGCACAGTCAATCCCTGAAACAGAATTAATAAAAGGGAAGAATTAATAAAAGGGAAGGAAATAAAAAGATCCAGATCACTTTATTCCCTGGGAAGACTAGGGCCAAGAGTGGAGCACTCTGAAAATTGGAAGTTTGGGAAGATAAGTATGGAGAATGGATGTTATGAGGCAAATATTATCTTAGTCACTATTTCCCCTAGCCTGCATCAGTGGAAAGATTATTGAGAGAATAAAACACAAAAAATTGGGATAATTAAGAAGATTATTTTTGTACAAAAAAGAAGAAGATATGTTTACCCCTACTCAATAAAATACAGCAATTTAAAAGAGAAATGAAAATGATATTGTTGAGATGGGGTTGTGGCTCAGTGGCAGGGCACTTGCCTAGCATGTGTGAGTCACTGAGATTGATTCTTAGCAGCACATATAAATAAGTAAAATAAAGGTACGTTGACAACTAAAAATAAAAGAAAAAAAAAAGAAAAAAAAATGATTACTGTGTTTCTGAGGAGAAAAATACGTGAAATTTAAAGTTTGGGTAAAGGATCGCATGAAAGGTTATAAAAGTAGAAAAGGAAAAACTATATGTCAAATAATTAAAGAGGCAAGCTTTTTACTTTAAGACACTCCAAATAAACATTCTAGGTCTTTCCCAAATGATACAGTTGACCAAATAGCTTTAGATGTGACTCATCAATAGCCAACTCAAAAGGGAGTTGGTATGGGGTCAGATACCATTTGGTAGAGTGTGCCACAGTCTGTTCATAATTATGGAAGTAAGAATTCTTTTAGGTAGTGTAATGATCTTCAGCATATATTTCTTTTTAACAGTTTTATTGAGGTATAATTTATAACATAATTGCATATACTTGAAATACTCAATTTAATGAGGTGGGACACATGCTTATCATGAAAACATCATCACAACAGAGGTAATAAACATATTCATCAGCTCAATTTTTTTTTTTTATTTTCCTTTTAGACTTTTTTTTATGAAATAGTTTTAAATTTTTATTTAGAAATGACACTATAAACCATTCAGTCAAAAAAAATTTTTTGAGTTGCTGGTTTAATATAAAGTATTTTTACAACAATTGTGTCTTCATACATGTATTAAGGGTAATTATGGATAACTCAGTCTGCTATTATTTCTATCCCCTTGCCCCCACTCCTCCCTCCCCCCTCTTTGTTCTATTTAAAGCTTTTTCATTCTTCTTATTCACTCTCTCTTGCCTTTATAAGTTAGTATCTTCATATCAAAGAGATCATTCTACCTTTGCTTTTTTGGAATTGGCTAACTTCACTTAGCATTATTTTCTCCAACTCCATTCATTTACCTGCAAATGTCATGATTTTATTCTCTTTTAGTGCTGAGTAGTGTTCCATTGTGTATATATACCAAAGTTTCCCTATCCATTCATCAGCTGATGGGCATCAGGGTTGGTTCCACAATCTAGCTATTGTGAATTGTGCTGCTATAAACATTGATGTGGCTGTGTCCCTGTAGTAAACTGTTTTTAAGTCCTTTGGGAATAGACCAAGGAGTGGGATAGCTGGGTCAAATGGTGGTTCCAGTCCCAGTTTTCCTAGGAATCTCAATACTGCTTTCCAGATTGGCTTCCCAATTTGCAATTCCACCAGCAATGTAAGAGTGTGCCTTTTCCCCCCACATCTTCACCAGCATTTATTGTTGTTTGGTTTTTTGATAGCTGCCAATCTGAGTGGAGTAAGATGAAATCTTAGAGTTGTTTTGATTTGCATTTCTCTAATCACTAGAGATGTTGACATTTTCTCATATATTTGTTAATTGTATATCATCTTTTGAGAAGTGTCTGTTTAGCTCGTTGGCCCATTTAATAATTGGGTTATTTGTTTTTTTTGGTGTTAAGGCTTTTAAGAGTTTTATAAATCCTTGAGGTTAGTGTTCTATCTGATGTGCTTGTAGTAAAGATTTGCTCTTATTCTGTAGATCCTCTATTCACCTCACTGATTGTTTCTTTTGCTGAGAAGAAGCTTTTTAGTTAGAATCCATCCCATTTATTAATTTTGTTTATAGTTATTGGGCTATAAAGGTCTTATTGAGGAAGTTGGAGCCTCAACCAGCATGATGGAGATTTGGGCCTACTTTTTCTTCTATTAGGTGCAAGGTCTCTTGTTTAATTCCTAGGTCCTTGAACCACTTTGAGTTAAGTTTTGTGCATGGTGAGAGAAAGAGATTTAATTTCATTTTATTACATGAGGATTTCCAGTTTTTCCAACACCATTTGTTGAAGAGGCTGTCTTTTCTCCAGTGAACATTTTTGGCACCTTTGTCTAATATAAGATAACTGTAGGTGTGTGGGTTTGTCTCTGAGTCTTCTATTCTGTACCATTGGTCAACTGGTCTATTTTGATGCCAATACCATGCTGTTTTTGTTACTATTGCTTTGTAGTACAATTTAAGGTCTGGAATAGTAATGCCACCAGCTTCATTTTTCTTGCTAAGAATCGCTTTGGCTATTCTGGGTCTCTTATTTTTCCAGATGAATTTCATGATTGCTTTTTCTATTTCTATGAGGAATGATATTGGGATTTTGATTGGAATTGCATTGAATCTGTATAGTGCTTTTGGGAGAACGGTCATTTGACAACATCTCTTCATGTTCAAAATGCTAGAAAAAATAGGGATAACAGGAACATACCTCAACATTGTTAAGGCCATCTATGCTAAGCCCTAGGCAAACATCATCCTAAATGGAGAAAAGTTGAAAGCATTTCCTCTAAAAACTGGAACAATACAGGGATTCCCTCTTTCACCACTCCTATTTAACATAGTTCTTGAATCCCTAGTCAGAACAATTAGACAGACGAAAGAAATTAAAGGGATATGGATAGGAAAAAGAAGAACTCAAATTATCACTATTTGCAGACGATATGATTCTATACATAGAAAATCCAAAAAATTCCACCAGAAATCTTCTAAATCTAATAAATGAATTCAGCAATGTAGCTGGATATAAAATCAATACCCATAAATCAAAGGAATTTCTGTACATCAGCAACAAATCCTCAGAAAGAGAAACTAGGAAATCCACCTCATTTACTATAGCCTCAAAAAAAAAAAAAAAAAAAAAAAAAAAAAAAAAATTTGGGAATCAACTTAACAAAAGAAGTAAAATACCTCTACAATGAAAACCACAGCACACTAAAGAAAGAAATTAATGAAGATCTTAGAGATGGAAAGATCTACCTTGTCCTTTTTTACCTTTTGATTTTGTTTGTTTGTTTGTTGTTGTTTAGTCATTTAACATGACATATACCCTTTTCAGTGCTCAAAATAGTTCTGCTGGTGAGAGCGGCTGCAGTGGAGCAGGGGGCAGCGGGTGGTCGTGAGGCCCAGCTAAGGCAGAGGCAGCCGAGACCATGGCTGGAGGCAAAGCTGGAAAGGATAGTGGGAAGGACAAGGACAAGGCAGTATCTCGCTCACAAAGAGCTGGACTATAGTTTCCTCTGGGCCGCATCCACAGACACTTGAAGACTCCTACCACAAGCCATGGATGGGTGGCTGCCACTGCTGCCGTGTATAGTGCTGCGATTCTGGAGTACCTCACTGCTGAGGTGCTGGAGCTAGCAGGTAATGCTTCCAAGGATCTCAAAGTAAAGTGTATTACTCCACGTCACTTGCAGCTTGCAATCCGTGGTGATGAAGAATTGGATTCTCTTATCACAGCTACCATAGCTGGGGGTGGTGTGATCCCTCATATCCACAAATCTCTGATTGGAAAGAAGGGACAGCAGAAAACTGCTTAGAAGGTTGTTTTAACCAACCCTCTTCCTCCCAGTCATTGTACTGTAACTGGGACAGAAGATAACAATGGAGATATGTGGAATTTTTAAAAACAGCTAAATGGAAAGGCATAGACAATTACTGTAGACACGCTAAAAGAAACATTTGTATGTTCTTAGACTCGAAGTTTGATAAAGTACCTTTTCATGTGGTGACAGTTGTGTGTTGATTGGCTAGGTTTCTCCCATATGTTTTTTACAAAAATGGAATTGATAAACCATTTTTTACAAAATTATTTGTCTCAAAATTGTTCTGTTTATGATGTATTGAAAATATTTTGCTCATCTTTTGAAATTTTTTTAAATCATAATCATTCAGAATAATCTTAAAGTAGAAATTGGGAATATAGCTTTATCATGATTGATATGCCTATTATATTGAATGTTAGATGCTATCAACTTGTAATAATGCTCCATTATTTTATTATATATTACTAAGGAAGGAAAACTTCTTGAATTAATGCCATCGATTACAGGATACATGTCAATTTCAGAGATGTTAGAATTCAGAAAAATATGCATTTAAGACCGAAATGGTGTAGTAGATTTACTGGAATCCTTTACTGAGTACATACCACGTGCCAGGCCCTGTGGTCAGTGCTTTCTTAATCAAGAAATCTTATCCTTACATTATAGACCTGGTTCCTGAGGCTCGCAGAAATTAAATGATCTGTCAAAAAATATTTAGGACTAACAGAATGGAGCAGAGCTAGAACACACACATAGGTCTTAATGACTCCAGAGCCCACACCCTTACCTAGAATTAATTATCAACCTTTCTGCTTTTGGCTTAAAATTCCAACTTTTGGTGGTCTTCTATTGATATAGTAACACAGTAATTTGTACAATCTTTTAAAAATTATTTTTCATTGTCAGTTTCTAAGTAACTGTTAGAAGATTTAAGTTAATGTACTAATTAATGGTCCATCAGAAAATTCTATTTTTCTGTCTGGAAATCTTCATAAAAAGGAAATTTTTGATGTTTTATAGTATAACACTATCAAAACAAAACTCAATTTAAAAAATATTTTATTATGGAAATTCTCACACATACACAAAAATAAAGAGAACAGTATGATTAAGCCCCCCACACACAAAAAAAATGGTACTGCTAATAATGGCACCATGTTTCACAGAAGATCTCTAGACTTACTTATCTTCCATACTGACAGAACAACTCTCCGTCCCCTTCCTCTGCTCCTGGCAACCACCCTTCTGACTCTGTTTCTTTGAATCTGACTATGGTAAATACTTCATGTAAGTGGAATCATGAAATATTTGCTCTTCTGTAACGAATTTCACTTTGATAATATCTTCCATGTTCATTCATGTTGTTGCATATTGCAGGATTTCCTTCTTTTTTAAAGTTGAAAAATATTCCATTGTGTGAGAATATGTGTGTGCCACATTTTCTTTCAATCCATTTATCTGTTGATGGACATGTAGGTTGTTTCCCTGTCTTTGGTATATTTAATTTTGCTGCAATGAACACAGAAGTGCAATTTTTATTTGGGATACTTATTTCTATTCTTTTGGAAATATGACAAAAAGTAGGATTGCTAGATTATATAGCCATTCTCTTGCTGGTTTTCTGAGAAAACTTCATAATGTTTTCTATAGTAACTATACCAGGTTATATTCCCAACAAAAGTGTGCACAGATTTCAATTTCACCACATCCTCATCAAAACATATTTTTATTACTGTTGATAAATATCATAAGAGATATAAGGTAACATCTCATTGTAACTTACAACTTAATATTAGTTGTTTCAAAACTGAATAGTCAGAATAATTTTATTTATTTATTTATTTTTACTGTATGACTCTCAAGATTTCCAGTTTTCCAGTGTAACAAAGTGTGCAAGCCATGATCACACCTCCTGGGGAGTAGCAAAATCAGCAGAAAATAGAAGTTTAAAAAAAAGAAACTTGAACTTTTCCTACTCACTCAGCCTTTACTTCATTCATCCTGTACCTGGTTCTCATTCATTGCAAAAAAAAAAAAAAAGAAAAAAAAAAATCCACTACTGTTGTAGGATTGTATTCCTTACCTCAAAAGTGTTGGATCCTAAAAAATTTGATACTATTTTAGGTGAACTGATGGACTGGAGGAATGGAGAAAAGAGAAGGAAACCTGGCCAGGGGAAAAAAAGTTGAATAACAGTTTTTCAGACTGTGATTGTTGTGGGACATAGAAATGTGATGACATTATTTTTCCCATACAAAAGGTAGGTTTATTTATTTACCTGTATGGCAGGCATTTTTTTCTAGAAACACTACCACTAAAATTGATTATGAAAAATACAGAAAAGTGGATGGGTAAATGAACATTTAAATATGGATATAAAGAGATGAATAGAATTAATACTACTAACATGAAAAGGATTTAACACTAATTACATTCTGGTTATATCAGCAAATGTACTTGGAGTGTCAGTATGAGAGAAATGGTTTTGGGATATAGAGGGAAAGTAAATTAAACAAGGAGGAAAAAAAGTATAAAGGTACATTAAATCATTTCATCAAAAATTATTGAACATGTGTTATGTATCAGGCACTGTTTTTGTAGCCACAGAGGGTATAACAGACAAAGAAAAAATTCCCTGTTTTTAAAGTACATTTTCTATCCACCCTAAAAATCTAATAATCTTGAGAATATTCATGTACTCTTGAGCTTCTTGAATGTATCTGTTCATATTATCTATGTGACTCATTATTGATTTTAGTAAGGAAATACAAAGTCTCTCTTAGGAGATTAACATGCAGTATGTGGTATAAGCCTCTAAAAAGAAAAAAAAAAAATCAGAAAGTGAAAGAACCACAGACTCAAAAAAAAAAAAAAAAAAAAAAATAATATATATATATATATATATATATATATATATTAAGGAAAATTCTGTAAAAGGGGTAGAAATCCTAAGGATCCAACAAGAAAAAAGTCAGAAAAGAGGTTATTGGAAACCAGAAAGCAGACAGTGGAATTAGTTATTAGTTGCAGAGAGGGAAATAGTTATTAAGGGTAAAGGAAGGAGTGGTACACAGAATGGGGAAAACTCTGGAAAAGGAGAAAAGTTTAGAACTGGGCATATTCAGGCCTTTTGTTTTAAAAAGTATTCAAAATGAAAGAGTAGTTTGAAGCACATAAGAAAATAGGAACTTTGAACCAACTGACCAGAATAGGCATTAAAGAGTATAAATTTCCCCAGTATATAGACAATGCTGCTTTGTTTTGTCCTTAAAGTTACCATACAAGCCAAATATAAGGAAATTTAAAAGCACATAAAATATTGTTTCTACTTTAGAGAAATTTATAGAAACATGCAGGAGAAATGTAATTATAGCACACAGCATAATACAATGTGATATAGTCCATGACTGTAAAATAACAGGTACTTTAAAATACCACAGGAGCATAATTCACATGCTTTGGGGTCATGAATGAAGATTTCCTGAAAGAACTGATAGCTAAGAGGAACCCTGAAGGACTAATAGGCATTAATCAAAAGATTAACCTGTGCAGAGGAGAAAACATATGGAAAACATGACGACTTTTAAGTAGTCAGTGTTAGTGGAACTCAAGCCCTAAGGAAGAAAGGTAAGAAAATGTCAAGTCTCAAGTGAGAAAACCAAAGAACATACTTTCCATAAAAATACTTGCAGGTTAAATAAAAAAAAAAATAATTCTTACTATTTCAAAAAATAATTAACACTGGAAGAAGATAAGATGAATGACTTAGAGCATATGGTAATTGAGTTGTGGACACACAAGTTGTAATGTTTAGAGCATCCTCAGATTTGGCATCTGTGGAGGGTCCTGCAGATAGATGCCCAGGGATGACCCATATACTTAATGATGTTTTTATAGAAAATAGATCTCCTTTTTATAAATGATAAAGGAAGTGAATTGGTGACGTCACTCATGGAGAATACAGATAAAGAAGAATAACAAGCAGAATATAAGAGGTGAGAGGTCTGAAAATAGAATATTGGGGAACACCCATATTTCACATATGAATAGAGAAAAGAGA